>JAVQJX010011361.1:0-15941 GCA_036025115.1 Ambassis agassizii | reverse complement strand
GAACCAGTTGAAATCCCTGAAGATGAGAGGCTAAAAAGTAAGATAGATGAAAATAAAAGGTGGAAAAGTGGAGAGACAAAAAGAGAGCTGGAGCATAGCTGAAATACAAAACAAGGTTAGAGAAGGGTAATGACAGCCCATATTTACAGTTACACTAAGATCAGCCTGCAGGATATGCTGTGTGTTCATATTGGATGGTTCTGCAACACATGATTTAGATCATTGACATTGTAGGAGATAATGTGAAACAAAGGGTAGGGCAGCAGCTGGAAAACAGTCTTATTATATACAACTAATGATGTTGACTTCAAGAAGGAGGTCATCATTTTTGAGAAATATAGATACAACCTTGACTTTTTTTTAACTTTGTTATTGAAGGTACCAATCAATTGATCAATGTATAGGATACCAATGCACACAGGATGCTGGAAACAGCCATTAGCTGCTAGCACCTAGTAGCCATGGAGAGACAGCCATATATGCTGAGTACCTTAAATAAGATACTTTAAGAGGGTTTAGCATAAAAACAAAGACATAACACCTAATTTCCCTGCAGGGGTTAATAAAGTTAATCTTAATTTAATATTGCGCAAACCACTAACGTAACATTTTCAGTCATTAAAGCAACATTTTAGCTGTAGCTGCTACATCCTGGAGATGGCTGTTAGGGCCTGGAGGACTCATAACCTGTAGAAGAGCTGAGCAAGCTTTTTAAAGTGATCAGTACATTGTCTGACTTATCCAACTTTTTGGTGACATTACTTAAGAATATCTGTGATATGGTATTTATAGGGCTTCACATAAGGATCAGTACTCCATCCAATAACAGTAATACAATAATAATTAAACAAATTCAAAACAAAATCTGATCATGTAACATGTACCACTAGTAAAATTTTAGAATGATAAAAATGTTTAATTAGCTAGAGACCACAACACAAGTAGTGTGTAAACTCTGGGATATATGCTAATAAACACTTGGGATGATAAGTAAACCCAACCTGTCAAATGAACACCAATGAGGAGGAGAAGTCGGTGACAGTGGTGGGAGTGGGGGGGCAGTAAAAAGAGATGCCTATAGTTGCTGTACAGATGTCTAGCAGAGTTGATATATGAGAGTTCTGGTGTGAGCTGCCAGACAGCGGCTAAGTGATTAGGGACGTGCGGTGTAACCCTGCGCCATATTTAGCCACGGCGGGGCTCCTATCCCCTGCCTTCTCCCCGAGGCCCTGCGCCAGATGTCGAAAGCTGCTGAGGCATGCCTGGTAGAGCAGGTTGGCAGCAGGGTGGCACAGCAAGCCTGGGTACAGTGAGGATAACCCCCCTCTTCTTCCTCCTCTTCCTTTTCCATCAATACCAACAACACCAGGAGCAACTGCTGTTCATTCACTTAAAGAGAAATACACACTACTGTGTGAGCGATAGTGCTGGTAATTTAGTTACATTTCATTACAGATGAATGTAGTCCACTTCTGATAAGCTGATGTAGGACTCTGTCTCTAAGTGATAGAAAATTTAACAGCTTATACAAGTGTTGTATTCATTTATAAACTACAACCAAATTATATGTTCTTGGTGTGGAAAGGCCTGACAATCTGAGATGTGGAATTGTAGATGGAAAGGAGCTCATCAGCTGGAATCTAGCATCTCTGCTCTTTTTCAGCTTAGTGTAGTTTTATACACTGCACCAATATATAAATAAAATTTAAAAAAAATGAAATGGATTTGTAAAAGAGGAGTTAATGTCAATGAAACCCGATGCAAAAGACTCAGATGAAGAAAAATGAAAAACAATCCAACAACACTGTCAGGATTGAATAGAATTCCGTAACTGTATAGGCCTATGGAGCTGTCCGCTGTGCTGAAAGTCAGTATAGGTGAACAATGACATCACACATCACAACGCAATGCACTGAGAGGTAGCAAATCATTAGCATTAGCAAATCAATGACAGGCATGTATAGGCAGGCACACGTGAGTGCTTGGAATCTGCGCCTATGCCAGCCTCTAGTGGCTACACAGGGAAGTGCAGACACTACCAAGACAGAGCCTGCCATAAACTACTGTTTATATAGTGTTTATTTACACTTTATAAACACATGGATGAATGAGATAATTTCATTCATTCTGATATTAAGCATTATATGCATGGACTCATTTTTATCCTGGCTATAAACTCATAGTAGGAATTCTTGTGTCACATCACAACTTCTCTGGAAAACTGATCACTTTCTTCTGTGTAGCATTTATTGTCCACGAATCGGCCTCAAGCCAAAATGTCAAACAGCAATAAACTTTGAATGTCAGATTTAGATGTGAAATTTGCAGAGCACAGCCACTTTCCACACTGGATAGAGTCTTTTGATTGATCCCATGACCATTCTTCAACATAAGTTTTTTTTTTTTGTGCAAAATTTTTCCTCCAGCATCCAGTGGATTGCGTCATGATTTTGGGACTAGTACACCTAAAGCTGCACAAAAGAGTTTTTCTTTATCACCAAAGAAAAGGTAAAAATATTGGCCGAGAAAATCAGCTTTTATATCACCTGCTTTAATTACAAAAATATCATCATCAGATTTCAAAAATCCCCTTTGATTGAACCCTAATAAACACCTTCAGGCAGACGTAGAGATACACACTCACAGATCTCTTTACAGATGCTGCGCTAACAAGTGTCACCCAATTAGTCATTTCTCTCCCTTTGCCTGCTCCCCTTTTTTTGTTCTCGCTTTCTCACTCTAGGACACTCTGCCGGAGGCTGACCAAGATAAAGTTTTGACTGGCAGGACCATTTGTTTTAATCAGGTGTTTGCAGACGTTTCCCTGACCTCCATTAGTTGAAGTTTTAATTGAAATTAACCCCCACTACTACCCCAATTAACCCACGTCCCCCCTGACTGGCGCCCGCCCTCGTCCCGAGCATCTGTTTCAGGATGGGGGGGGACGGGATGATGGAGCAGGGAGGGGAGAGGAGGCCAAGGATTCGGTGTTGTCACCCGAGGAGAGAGCGGCATAACGTTGAGTGTATGCCGGCTGCGCCTGGCTCGCTGTGAAGCCCCAGGGGGTCCCATGTTTCTCAGTCTGCGACATCCCGGCAGTGGAGCTACACTTGGCTTAGTCTTGGCCAGCGGGAGGTGGAGTGGGGAGGGGAGGGGACATATAGGTACAGGGATGAGCCCAAACATGGCAGCGGATGAAGATATTCCCATGGGATAGGAGGGGGATAGTCACTGAAAGGAAAAATGGAAAAGTTGGGAAGATGAGACAGTGAAGAAAAAGAAGTTGAGGGTGGGGGAGGAGTGGGGGAGAAAGGGAGGGAGGTGGTAATTACTGTACAGGAAGCTTTCTATCTTAAGCCCTCCTGCAGGAGATAAGAGTGTATGTGTGTGTCTCTGTGTGTCTGTAGCCTTCCAGCAGCTGTTTTCCTTGCCTGTGGAAGGTTTTGGAGTGAGGAAGCTGTCAAAGTGGGCCCTCCAGCTCACAGACGAGTGTGTACACATGCTGGAGTATCTTTGTTTAGCCTTTCTCCATGCCTGAAGTGCATTTGTACAATTAGAGCTGAAGTGACTACAGTCAGAGCACAATCATTGTGACAGTAAAACTCCTGCAGAGAAGCAGTTTAGAAGAAATATGCTGGAGCTTTACCATACAGAGAAAAGAGACTACAATAAATAAAAAGTCAGTTCTGACTAATAACTGCTTCTTCCTAGGAACCAATGGTGACCTAACCCTTTACCTTATTAATATGCCTAACCTTAACCGGTAGTTTTGTATAGAAAATCCAGCCACAATTAAGAGTAAAACTTAACACTGAAATTCTGCTGTATTGCATGTAACACCATCATCCCCAACCTGCCTTTTTGTACCATTAAGCATAATGGTTCCACATCACTTTCTGTTGTACATTGAGCAACTTCAAGAAATAAAAGAATGCAAAAAAGACATAATTTTCAACACATGCACCAGCTCCTAACTGACTGAAAATATGCATGTAAATAAAGGACACACACACACACACACACACACACACACACACACACACACACACACACACATACACATACATACACAGCTCATGCTGATATTCAGCATGAGGTGCTAGAGGGAATGGTAAGAGCTGTGCATCAGTGTCCTTCCCTTCACCCAAGACAGGAATCAGGTGGAGGGATTAGCAGGATGGGGAAAACGTGTTGGTGGTGGTATGGAGGTTAAGGAAAGAGGTTGTGTGGGGATGGTGCCCCATGAAGGACAAAAAGGCGAAAGACTCAACCCCCTGCCTATTGTCGCCTTCCAGAACCATCCCTCATGTGGGACCCCCCAATGGTGGCTTGTCTATCCTTCACACACCCATAGAGTGTGTGTGAAGGATGTGTCACTGTGGGGCTCTGGTCTTCAGCCAGATTGTGCACTAGATGATGTGTGTATGTGTGCTTGACTGGGGAACAAGAAGAGTCAGTCCCAGGATGGAATCTACCCTTGAGCAAGGTGGTCTTAATACTTGTGCACTCTCCTTGTAGGAATTGTTTCCTCATTATTACTATTAACATCAAAAATGAAATAAGAATGTGACTTTTTTCAGATACTATAGTAAATAACAAAAAAAAAAACACATTCAGTCTTTGGCTCACTTTTGCACTTTTCCAAAGGTCTTGTACTTCTGCTCCTTTATTAGATCCATCTACCCTGCTGGTCTGAGGGAGGGATCTGCCACTGAAGGCTGCTAAAGGTGATTGACAGTGTGAGTAGCCGATAACAACTCTTCTTGAAGGAAGCGATTGCTTTACAACACCAACTGTCCAGGTGTGATAATGATACAGAAAACTGAGTCATTTTGTTGGCAGATGAGTAAAAAAACGAGCGCACCTCGTTCCTTGACGTCAGCAGGGAAGTTGACAGAGTTTGCACACAACGAATATGGACAATTTAGGACGCTTTTGAGGATTGACTGGTATGGAGCCGCCATGTTGCTCGCATATTAATGAACCATGCTGTAATGATTATCATGAGTGTAAAATGTGCTAAATGGTTAAATTGTGGAGAGGCTAAGCTAGGGTTGTCCAAACTTTTTTCGGGGAGGGGCACATTTGATAATGTGAAAGTGTCTGAGGGCCAATGGTCCGTTGATGTCCGGTTTATCAATGAAAAAAAAAAACCATAAAACAACTACCTCTGATGAAATAGCAAGTGTGCTCACATGCACAAACAAGTTCATATTTTCTTTAGAAATGTTTGCTTTTATTCAGCTGCCGGTTAAAAAGAGAGAGAGAGAGAGAGAGAGAGAGAGAGAGACTGCAACTATTTTGGAGTTGCCTCACTTTTACAACAGGGACCCTCTCTGATAGCAGGCTGTATGTATTAGCATGGTGTGCCACATGGTGAATTGGGTTGAGGTGTTGAAGCGGCATTGCGCACCTGCAGAGCGCTCTGCGTAAACCCCAGACCAAACCCGATGGAACCACGACGCAGCGGGGCAACAGAGACAACACAGACCATGGTCTATTCAGACTATCATGTAAATGCCACATAATGGGATTTAAAAAAAAAAAAAAGAATAGTCTGCATTTGATTTATTCTGCTAGCCGGCCAAAATTGGCACATTTTAAGAAAAACGCTGCAGGCCAAATAAAATCCCACCACCGTAGTTTGGACAGCCCTGGGCTAAGCTTATAGCATTAGTATATCCATACTGACCAGGGTGTAGCCATGTTTAGATGCTAATTCCATTTGGCCCCCTGTAAATATAACCAAATATTATTTGGAATGTTTACAAATCACCTTATATATTTATATGAAATGCATAATTTAATAGAACGTAATATAATATATAACACAATAACACAAATTATGTTAAAAAGTCTTTTGATTTTATACGCCATTGTATTTTTGCATCTAATTAGCCATTTATGCCATTGAATTGTTACTCTGACCAGGCTATAATTGTACATGAAAACCAGCCAAGACTTAATTCATCATGGGGACAGCAAATTGAGATTTTCTTTAATTCTGTAAGGCACTGAAACCTCTGTGTGAATACATCAAATGAACCCGTAAGAAAGTCCCAAGCGGGGGTGAATATTGTTTGCTGATCTATATAGACTTTCTATGAACCTCCTGCACACACAGAGACACACTCACACCTTCACTGTTGAATAGATGAACTTACCTGCAGATGCTTTCCCTGTTCTTGGAATGAATCCCAATCAGGGGTTCCCATCGTTGCGGTTACATCCATCGAGGAACAAATTACAGTTGGGGATTAGGATTGGGGAGGGGGGTGAGGGAGGGACAACCTAGTGTTTTATCAGTGGGGCCGTGTTCCGTCTGCCGAGCCGCTTATATTTCAGGTAAACATAATCCAGATTCGGCTCTGGCGGGGGTAGATTCAATTAAGATACAGAGACAACTTTGTTAATGCGGCCGTATCTTAATACCCTGGCCACAGCTTGTAATGAATCTGGGCTCAGGGGTGGGAGCTGGGAGTCAGGGACAAGAGAAGAGGACTGAGTGTGACAGTATACCCGTTGTGGTAGCTGCTGGAGTTCCAGTCTTCAGGCAAAGGATGGGTAGGGTAACTCAGAAATGCTGAGTGTTTTCAGGTTTGTCTTCTTAATGTGGATCAGATACTGATTCCATTACAAGAAGGCACTTCATAACATCTGCATAGTTTTATCAGGGAATCAGGCTGGACTGAAGTCTGCTAAATTGCTCATTTATCTCATTTGTAACTTGTAATTGTAAGAATGATATACATCCACAACCAACCAGAGTGTTATACAACCCTCTAAATAGTTAAAACATTTGGTCTGATAGGCTACACGTAGTCATGTTCTGAAGGTCACAATGATAATTGGCTGTAAACATGATACTTATTTTGAAAAACAAATGTCTTCCTGAAAAAGGCTAGGCTTAGCAGAAGGAAAACAGGATCATAAACAAGTATAAGGACGAAGTTTCTCTGAGTCCCACAGGTTAGTGAAAGGCCGATGTTGCCACGTTGGCAGCATCACAGTCTGCTTCAAGTCCAAATACAGGCAAAGAGGTGTGATGTGTGAGTGGAGCTGAGGCAGGGAGGCAGTCATGGAAGCAGGAAGCTGTGACTCAGCCCTGACTTGTCACTCAAGGAACCCATAATTATGTGGAAAGTCATCAGAAAATTACAACAAATGAGCTGTATTGAAATTTACCTGTTGTCTGTTGGTCTGTTAACAACTCGCTGTCCCACACTGGCTTCATTTCTGAGTCCTGGAGTTTGCTTGTGTGGGGCTGAGTTATTATTTTCTTGTAATAATTGGTAAGTATCAAATAATGACAAACTGATGTGATATTCATATCATATTACTGACTGCATTGCTGGATGGGGATGTTTGTCAGATAATGGAGCTGAACCCATGGGCCTGATCTGTCTGTGTATTTATTCAAATTCAATTTAACAGCATGACAACAAACACAGAAGAACAACATGGAGTAAACCAAAGAGTTAGCTGTTTTTTTCACAGTTCTCTGATGAATTGCAATTAGTAAAATAGTATTTAATCCACCAGTATACAAATCCTGGGTTTTTGTAGCATTACTGATGCTGGGAATGGATGTTGTATGTGCATTTCAACATTTAATGTTTATCTAAGCTAATCTAAACTGTCTGTACTGTGACATCAGAATACCCGTGTTCCTGGAAAGATGTGTAGCAAGATATTTATACAGTATGGTGCAGCATTTTTAACACTTGCAGCCAATTCTGCTGCCAAAGTTGAAGAATGGTTGGTTGTCCTACTGCTTCCACTCTCTAGCCACTTCACACACAGCAATGCGGGTACTATAGTGCAATGCAAATTCCTCATTTCAAGTCTGCTATCATCGTTAATATGAAAGCTGACTCTGGATTCTAGAACTGACCGTCAGTGAAAATGAGATTTTTTTTTCCACCCACGCTTTTTCTGAAACAACACTCGATGTCACGGTCTGATTGATAAAGACGTTTCCTGAATAGCATCTACAAGAACTGCAAGGTCTTTTTTTCCTTTTGGTTTTTAAGTCTGGGTCACTAGCTCAACAATCCTTCCTCAGTATCAGCTGAGAGACAGCCACCCTGAGACCCATGTGGTGAACAGACGGCCTAACCAGAGCATATCTCATCCCTCTGGATGTTAATATTTATTGACGGCACTAGGCTGGTGTTAGAACATTAAAAAGGGGATCGGGAAGAAGGGCTCTGCGGACTTAAGCCCTGGGAGGCCACGGCGACTCAAAGTCTTATTCAGATGATGTGCCGTGAGATGCTTGTCCTTGAAGAAAAGGAATTAGTGTCTGTGGAAGTCAAAGGGAAAATGGAGACAGAAGGAGGGGGAAAAAAGTAAGGGTGTGAGAGAAAGACAGGAAGAGAATGTGTTTGACAGAAAGACATGTGTGGATGTGGATTTGTGGATGTGTGTTTGAATGCATGCGTGCGCTTGTCTGCATGAGATAGAGCAAAACATAGAAAGGGAGGGGAGAGAAAGGCAAAAGCAAGACTTCCTCACGCAGGGAGAGATGATGCAAAACACACTGGCTGGTACAAAAGTGTTACCACAGGACCGAGCAGACAATCCCCTCTCCAGGAAACGCAGATCAAAGCGGATTTAAGTAGTCAAGACTTGTTCCGTGCGGTTCCAACCAGCAGTCCCGACCCTGTAGCCATACTTTCCCTCTCTGTGTTAAGATCAGTTAGGAGGTGTGACGAAGCTCTGGAATTGAGTCACGGCAAAATTTGACGGAGAGGCCCTGGCGTTCCTGAGGAGCAGCAAGGCTCTCCAACAGTGCAAGTGAGGTTGTTGTTATGATGTGAAGGGGGGGGAAATGCACTTTGTATAGAGATGAGATGAAGTTCTTTTTTTGATGTTTCATAGTCTGTTGACAGAGTATTCAATAAAGAAAATAAAGGTTTGTTGTAGCCCCATGTATGTATATAGCACAGCTGAAGTTGGACACTTTTGTGTGAAGGTTTTGTCATAATTAGTGTATGAATTGGCAGCCAAAAACATGTTTTATAAGGTCGGTGGGAACTTTGACCTCAGACCAACAATCCATTCATTGCTCTTTGCAGTAACCCTGACCTTTGACCCCTAACATTCAAACTCTAATACCACCATCCTTGAGTTCTTATTATTTTCATTAATGTTTAAATATATATGTATATATATATATATATATATATATATATATATATATATATATATATGTGTGTGTGTGTGTGTGTGTGTGTGTCTGTGTGTGTGTGTGTCGGTGAAAACACCATAACCCCACTCAGTTGCTTATTTTTTTTTTCAGGATTTTGCCTATGCCTCTGATCATGACTACTGAAATGGAAATCATCACATTTAAGGTAAAATGCAGTAAAAGACCCCAATTCATTTAATCCCAGCTGCTCAGAGTTATATTGTCTACCTATATATATATATATATATATGTCTGTGTCGGTGAAAACACCATAACCCCACCCCACACAGTTGCTTATTTTGTTGGTGTAGCTGAAAGATATAAAAAGTGAAAACTCTCTTTTACACTATACAAATAAGGCAGTCTGTGCTTATGCTGTAATTGCAAGTATAAGAAAGATGTGTAAGATGCAACACAACACAGATAGGGGGCAGAGTCTGGTGGCTGGGGCTGCAACAGAAACACAGATAGTGAACAACAAAGACAAGTGAAAAGGCTGATAGAGACCGCATAATGTTCAGAGAGGGGAGCCAGCAGACTGCGTATCCACAGAGCCAGCAGAGAGCTGTAAGTGGCCGATCCATTATTTGTCTTGATATATGGTGCGATCACAGACATTCAATTTATTCACAAGAAGGTTGAGCAGTGACAGTGGTCGCATGTGGTTATGAGTGGCCGTCATCACCACAGGAGGGGGAAAGATGCCAGTTCTAACTTCCCAGCTGTACACAGCATCAAAGACACACACACACACACCCTCACCCCCTCAGAGCAGGCCTAATGACATCTGAATCATCATTTTTTTCTGCTCTCTCCAACCTTCAGGAGAGTCTTTACTAAACTCTGAATCACTTTATAATTAAACACACGGCAGGTAAAAACTTGTATGGGATATAGAGGATAAACCATACCATTAGTTTTCACTGAGTTTGTCCAGACGGCACCTGTCTGTCAATGATGTTTAGAACTATATTCATCCCGATACTTCCTTCCGATAATTCCTTCATTGATCACGATTGGTCTGCATTGTAGTCATTAAGATATGCTGATTGAAATAGCAGCAGCTAACACACAGATGTTAGTGCTGGGTTGGGATTACACATAAAATCTTCTGGCTTAAATTCGAAGGATGCTCTAAGTGGAAATAATATTATAGAAAACTATTAAACACAACCAAATCTATTTCATTAAGCTGAAAATATAGTTGATACTAGTTCAACCAAAAGTAATCATTTAAGCTTATTTGGCCTGTTATCACATTGTGAGATAAGGTATAATATAGCTAGTATACTGAATTATATAAATCAGATGGACATGCAAGGGTAGCAGAAAAAACAATCACGTGTATATAGTGTATAAATATAATAAATCCATACTCAGTGGCTGTTTTTTTCTTAATCCAGGGTCCAACACCAACTGTCCCCACCCCCAGGATGAGGAACACACCCCCTGTGCAGCAGCATCTTCAAACCCTGCATGTGTCATCTTATTCCCAGAGTACTCCATCTGTAAGAAACCATGCCTGGATCGTGTTCAGCCCCCTGCTGTGAACTCCTCCATGCCCAGAAGAGAGAGGGCAGAATCTCCCTCAGTGTGACAGGCTTCCTCCTCCAATGGCGTCCCCCAGGTGGGTGATCCTCTGAAAGCAAACCCCAGGAACATCACTTCATCCCATCACAGGGAAACACGCAGAGACAGGGCAACATTCCACACCTCCTTCATGCTAGTGGCTGGCAAACACCTCATGTCTGACCAAATATCACACATGACCTCAACCACAGAGTTTCAAGGTGGCACCGTATTCTACTTACCTCTGCTGCCCACTACCCAACATTAAGCCATGATGGAGAGAATTCATTACAAATCAACCCCTCACCCTGTTTCCTATGCCCCCACCCAAACCCCGCTCAAACTGCTTGCATCCTGTAATCCGACAGATTAATGGCAGAGCATGAAATGTGGCGTTTACGTCGACAAAAGTTAAATGTTGTAGGGAGGGAGGGGCGGGCAGGCTTTGGCGTGTGGATTACGCCCTGCGAAACCCCCTTAATGCCAGCATAATTTGATGGAGCTGCCAATTTGCTGTATGCGCAATCTCTCTGCCCCACTTCTTATTCCTACAACCCCCCACCCCTCCGAACCAAAGCCGACTTTGCTGCAACACTTCTGAGGAGGATCAGAAGTTTGGAGAGGCGGAGATACACGTTGGGAGGAGGGACGAGCAGCCGCGGATGCTGCCTGGGATCCCTGCCGCCTCCCACAAGCTTAAGATCACAGTGCTAATGTCATTGCAGAATTCATGTTGCGTGTGGATTTGCATAATATACACTGTGAGTCAAAGGTACTACAGGTGAATGTGTAGAATGTGACACCTTTATTGAGTCACCTTGAAGGTGTTTCATGTTGAATTTTAACTTCTTAACAGCATCACTGCAAGACCTTTACTTTGCACACCTGTGATCATATTTTTTTAACAGCTGAATAAATGTATTTTTTATATGGATGGATACTGCATTAATTATGTTTACAGTAGGCCCAGTAGTACTATTAATGATTGGATAACATTAACCATCTCACCCGTCCAGGAAAAAAAAAAAAAAAATTGTTTAGTTTGTGCCACTGTCAGTAGAATCTCAGCTACAGGTTGACAGTTTACGACTGAGCTATGGTGGAGGCAACGAAACCTAAAAGACCTCAAATCACAAAAAGATAAAGCTGGAGGCAGAGTGAGGGACTATATAGGAGATGAACTAAATGATTAGCAAACAAACGATGAACTTACAGCTTAGGATTGGTCACTTGCCATATTCGCCGGTGGCTTGCTGCTGACGTAGGATACCGCTCTGGCAACCTCGAGTCTGTAAATTTCAAATGGCATGGCAGATCAGACCAAATGAATTACAAACGTGCTAACTGCAGTTTGCTAGCGTTCAAAGATGTTTTTGATTGGTTGAAGGTCACCTAGAACTACTCAATACAGCCTGTTTGTTGAGTGGTTGTTTCGCCTTCAATCCATTTTGTTTTTTTTTGTGTGAAAAAAAAGAGAAAGCGAAGTGTTGAAACTTTTTTGATGCACCTCTGACCCTGCAGTAGGAAGTTACAATGCAGAATCAAAGGGGGAAAGGTGTGAATGAGTAACACAATTGACAAGATGCATACCTTCAGTAGCACAGCACTGGCATGTCCTTAGAAAGCATGCACCATGGCAATGCCATTAAGCTTGACTTTTTAAGTTTGTGTACGAGTCATGGTGATCATCTCTGCATCATCTCTGTGTGAAATTAACTCATGATACATAACTCATCCAAACAACAACTCATCACCGGCTATGCACGTCAGGCTAGACTTCCAAGGCAAAAATAAACTTTGCATGTGAAAATGACAGTATAGCTGCTCCTGATATTTGAATGGATACCTTTGTATCTGCTAGCAAAGCTGGTCTGAAGTCTGTTGCATATAGAAAGAGTCTGCCTTGTCAAATTAGACTATTTTTAAAAGAATCCGTTTGGATCATTCTGTAAATTTACAATTGTAGTTTTGTTGCTTAACCCTTATTGAAGGGCTGCTGAACACAAAATTAGGTAACTTACCCGCATGCTATCTGTCCATCCACCTTGTTCTGTTGTTATTCTTTGGCCATTGCACTGCACATTTTTTTATTGGTAGACAAATCTACTTCCTATGCAGATGTATTGGACACTTTATTTTACTAATATTAAAAAAAATCTAATTATAATCAATTAGTATTGCAGAGATCAAAACCCATGATGGGCTTTATTGTTAGATCAACTAGAGTACTTTTACCTCTTGAGCTGTGTCAGGATCAGGACATGGTTGTCTACGCTAATCACACACACACTCACATACCAGCAGTTCCATCAGCGTGCGGGCATGTGTGTGTGTGTGTATCTGACACAAGCAGAGGCAGGTCAGATCCAATCAAAGTGGTGTAGTCCTGTTCTCTGGCTCACCACATCCCACCTCCCTGAAATAATACTCATAATTCACGGGGAGGAGGAGGAGGGAAGTGGGAGGGCGGGAGGAGTTTGCTCTTTAGCATCATTCAAAGGACATTTCCAAACTATCGCTCAAAATGACAGAGGGAAGCATAGGGGTGTGCAAGGAAAAAAAAAGTGGAAGGGGCGGGCGGGTGGGGGGGTACGAACGGAACAATCACACTCATTCACACCTCCATCGCCAATCCCTTCATCCCCTCATCCCTCCCATCCCTCCCCCTCTGAGTCCGCCAATTAATCGCAGTGAAAACATGTCTGATTGAATCTTTTCAAGCAAATCCTCAGGCTTGGGCTTTTGTTGGTCCACTCCTTGTCAACATCCATTAAAACGGGCCTTTAATGCTCCCGCCCCGGCCATCTTCTCCAACAAAATATGGAGTGAGAGGACAGGAGATGGGGAAGGAGGAGGAGGGGGAGGGTGAGAGAGAGGGGTGAAGGAAGGAGGAAAAAGCAAAAGGGAAATAGAAGAGGAGGGGTGGGGTGGGGGGTGTAAGACAAAAACCTCCGGCGCAGACTGATCCCACTGTCTTCAACTTTAATCAACTGTATGCTAGACCGCTCTTCATCCACCCTCTCTCTCTCTCTCTCTTCCACTCTCTCTCCCTGTCTCTCTCTCTCTTTTCCTATGTCTGCCCAATAATGGGCTGTTTGTAATGCAGGAGGCGAGCTCTACATCAATCATTCGCCCCAGTTTTCACCCCCCACACCCCCACCACGCCCCACACACCTCCCTACCATCACCACCCCTGCCGCCGCCACCACCTCGTCCTCCGCTGCAATAAATATGCAAATGAGCGAGAGCCAGTCATTGGTAATTTCAAGCTCGGCTCACTAGTGTTAAAAAAGGACACAAATGTATTAATTGCCAGCGGCCAGAAGAATCCCATTTAGTGTGGGCATTGATTACAAAATTGGAGTGAGCACCTTCTTTTTTTCTTTAAAGTTATGGCTGACTATATACTATATGATGCGTGTGTGATGGAAAATGACAAAGATAGGGTTGTTGATGTCACATGCACATAACCCCGGTGTTTATCATCAGTAGAGATACATCAGACTGTGTTGTAGGTCAAGCTTCTCTCACGTGCTGGGAGATTTTTTTGTCCCTTTAGATTTTATCAGACCCCTAGACAGACACACAAGAGATGCAGCCCCCTCACCTCCACCTCCAAACACCACCCCTACCTTCAGTAAACAGGGAGCATGCATGCTTGCTGCACAGCTGGCTGTACTAATGTGAGATTATGTCGCGTGGAGACCCAATTATACACAATTGATCCCAAACACCTCCTACTACAGCTCTGAGAGCAGCCCTGTGTGTGTATCTGTAGGTTTAGGTGTAGCACAGCACTTACCTCGGACGGTCTTGCAAATGCAAATGATCCTGCAGACACACTTTGACACTATTATCACTTCTAATTGTGATCCTGTGGTGGTGGCCATGTTTTAATCGGTGAAGAGTCCTACATATCATTTCAGCATTAGGTTGCCTGATTTCACTGTGAAAAAAAAGGACGAACGTGCAATTTTGTTTGCATATAAATGCATATACATTCCTGGTTAATCCAAGTATAGGCAAAGAGATGGAGTGAAGCTGAGGTTGGCAGGCAGACAGCAAAACTTTTCTGTAAGTTTTCTACCAGACTGTTTATTTCTAGCGTGAAGTTGGACATTTTGATGTCTGTGGGGATTGACTCACTTTTGGACCAGCAAATGGCCACTTGATGAAAAACATTTTGAGTAAAATCTAAAGTTAAACTTAAAGAGTTGTATAACCCTTTAGAGAAATTAGGAAAGATGTGAACAGTTCCCAATTTGCACTGCTTTGCTCATAATTATCTATTTTCTTTTTTACGTGATCTAACCAAATCTACAGCCTCCTTGTAGTGTTTAGCAAGAAATGTTTACTATCTAACACTTGTGTGCTGCAAGTGGGGGACCAGTTGGGGAGAGGACATGGGTGGCCTCGATAGTCTTTCTCTGACCCTGGTATGAGGTACAGGTATGAACCGCTTTGACTTTATTGGACTTTTATGTCACTGTCTTGTTGAGGTTGAGAGATTGAAGCCCATCAGATGTGATTGAGAGGACATGACATTCTTAGCTGTGATCGGATTTTTGAGCCACACATTTTTGTTAAATATAGTGAAATGACCAACACCAGCAGCACTCATGCATCCCCAAACTATGCTTGTACTGCACATGCTGGAGATAATGCAGCATACCTTCACATTGGCAGGAGGAAGATAAAGCTGGAAACTGGACTCATCCAGAATCAGAATGCAATCTTTTTCCACTTCCTGGCTGGCCAGTTCTTGTGTGCTTGGGCCCAATGATGCCGGGCTAACCTCTGTCTCTCATTGATCAGGGGCTTCTGGAAAGCCTCGTAGGACCTTAGGCCATGAAGTGAAAGAAGAAAGAAAAGTCTGCCTCGTACAGTGCAGGTGGAACGCTGCTTTGACCACTGCTGCTGAAGCTCCTGGGATGTCATTTGGCTTCACTTGCGGGTCAGGATGCAGAGCCATTTCTAGCTGATGAAACCCTTGCATGCCTAGATGTTGGTTTGTCTTTGAAGCTGTTTGTTTGTCTGTATTTCTGCAGAATGTATCGAACTTTTAATCTTTTTATTGGTTTTTGTTGATTTGTTTGGCATTTTAGCTGTGACTACCCTAAAAGAAATTAAACTATAATATGCAATATTTCACAAATGTGTCTGTATCAATCAACATGTA
>JAVQJX010011353.1:0-10753 GCA_036025115.1 Ambassis agassizii | reverse complement strand
CACTAGTTTGGGTGTCTCATGTTTCTGTTCATGTTTCTTGAGCAAAGTATATGTTCACACGGGCAGAATCAAAACGCCTTGGTCTTTGGGATCGCCATCGAAAAATTTCACAAATTTTACATGGAGGTCAATGGGAGGAGGGAGTCGGACTCCCGGCACTCTTGAAGCTCCACAGCAAATACCATGGGTGCCACGGCAATGAGCTGCGCATCATCCTATCCGAAACCAAAATGCCAACGTTTCTATGCCAAATTTGTGTATGTGGGGTACCCACTGTGGCCAGCAAGTACAGTAGTTTAGCTTTTTTCTGAGAAAAAAAAGCTAGAGTGCGTGACATCATCGCGTTTAGGCGGGAAAAAAAAAATTGCTCCAAAACTTTCACAAAACGCAACCTGCGATGGTTCGAAAACGAAGAAAAATTGAAACGCAAGTGTAATTCGAAAAATGTAGCCCCATGGCTTCTACCCGGTAAACTTTTCGAATCTCGTCTCTAGGTCAAACTATGCCTGCTCCAGGTGGCGACAAAGAGAGCGCTAGCCCAATCGTTTTTGGTGATTTACGGCTAAACCGTCGGTCCGATCGAAAAAAAAAAACATGGAGTTAGACGTGTGGTAAAACTTTCAGGACGCTGACAACCCGTCGCAAATGTGTGGTGATGTACTCTGGGAGCATCTGGACTGTCAAAAAGTGTTTGTTTGACTGAAGTTTGAGATTATCTTTGATTTCATCCTGTGAAAATGTAGACTTAAGTGCTGAGAGATATATTTTGAACTGTTGAAAACAAGATGGTAAAGTTGAGAGGTGTCCATCGTGCTTACAAAACATAGAATTAAAGCCATGCTGCTGTGTCCAGGTATCAGTCGAGACCCAACTTTTACTGTAGAAATTACAGTGCCTGTGTGAGCCATCCTTGGTCGTTCATCTTGGATCTATATTACCGCTCAGCCCTGTACACTTTTGCAGATTCTATCCACCACCGCCTTATTAACTGCAGTTCATTGCCCGAACCTTTATGAATTATGGACTAATTTGAGGGCCTCTGCCTTGTTTTCTATAATTGCTGCCATTTCATCGGAAGACCTGAAGAGTAGCTGAAATGTCATTAAACATGTGGCCATACCTCAGGCTTTCATTTTCCCCCTCATAAAGCCAGAGCCTTCCTCCTCTCCTCATCCTCTACCTCCCTGCTCACCGTGCCTATTATGGCAGCCCCTGGGTTTCATTAGATCAGCGGCGAGATGAAAATCTCCACACCTCCCTTTTACAACACCGGTCGCACCTCAAGTGCTTATTAAAGCCAAGGGTGCTGTTAAGGCATCACGTGACTGACCTGCAGGTGTGTGCAAGTGCGCCTAAGACTGGCATAGTATCGGATCCCCCCTCTGTGACGCACTGAAGGTGTTAGGAGTTGAAGCTGCACAGGTTGACTTCTAGAGGGGTGGTCTTTGCACAGATTATGCATGAAGCGCTAATATCAGACGTAAGGCCAAATGGCTAGATCAGATGTCTCATTGTGGGCCTCATCTGTTCCCTTCAATTCTATGTCTGCAGAGTGTGGTACCTGTGTTGCTTAAGAATATTATCACAATCCAAACATCCTTACAGCATAATGCTACCACCACCATGCATCACTGTTGGGACGATGAGATGTTTAGGATGTGTGGTCTTTGCAATGCCTCTCTGATTAATGCTCTCCTTGCCCGGTCTGTGAGTTCTCTTGGGTGGCCCTCTCTTGGCAAGTCTGTTGTTATACCATGCTCTTTCCATTTGATGATGGTGAATTTGATGTTGCTTCAAGGGATCATCAAATACTATATAGATTGTTTTTTTTATAACCCAACCTGTGACTTTGGAGAGCTCCTTGGTCTTCATGGTGTTGTTTGGTTTGTGGTGACACAGCCTCTGGGGCCTTTCAGAGCAGGTGTGTGTATGTATTGTATTGGATTGTATGTATTTACTGACGGATCTGACAGATCATGTTGCATACATTTACACATGCTATTTGTCAGTTATTTTTCTCATTTCACTTCACCAGTTTAGACTACTTTGTGCAGATTTAAAAAGCATTTAAAAATGAGTTATATTGTATAGTCATATTGATGAATTATCATCAAATGTGTTGTTCCTTTCCTGTTGTGGTGTCTTTCCTTCCAACGTAGTCAACATGGTTGTGCAGATTTTGGTGTAATAATAATAATAATAAAAATAAATGCTGCACCAGTCAGTTAGAAATGGTCTCAAGTCCCTGTGGAGCAAAATAGATTGCATATTAGTGTTGAAATTCCTGGCATGCTTCTACGTCTGAAGACCGGCTCAACCACCTTTTTTTGAAGATGTTCTTTAGAAGAACAAGGATGACGGCGGAAGAGCCTCAAAGCCGAGTTACTTGCATCTTTTGTCAGCCCTGAGTCTAATTTCCGGTGCTTTCCCCAGCTTTGTTATTCAGCTCAGAACAGCATCTCCTCCCCACCCTCACGCTCTGTTCTCTCCACCGTGGGGGGAAACGCAAGGCAATCAATGTTAATGAGTCGAGCCAGTCTCCCTCCTCAAATAAAAAGCTAATGAAAGAGGGGAGATGTTGAACGGAGCACACGGGCAACACAATTATTTCTGACGGGGAAGTGGTGGTCCTCCAGCCATACTCTGTCCTTCATCATATCAATCTCAACCTCTTCGGCTGGTCCCTCCTCATCACGCATAATACAGATAACGGTTGGAACACGGTGTATGACAAATGGCTTGTTACGTTCATCACCTTGAGAACGTGCAGTTAGATTAAAAATTCAAAAATGTCAGGCAAATGAAGGATTAGACGGTGAAGCTGGTGCCTGCTTGGAGGGAAATTAAACAAGTACAGTACATGAACACAGAAGTTCATCAAAGATGTCAAAGTCTACATTCTGCTACTGATGTTCCCATAGTGTTATTGCTGATTAAATTAAGTTTTCCTCTGGTGGTCTTCTTGCAGAAGCAGGGTCTCTGCTTGAGTCCCTGATGGAAGGCGACTTTGAGGCGGTCCTGCTGAACCCACTGGTGATCGATGTGCTCTCCGGAGATGCCAGCGAGGGGGAGGACATCGAAGCCTACCTAGAGAGGCGCATCCAGACATACCTGAGCGAGGGCACCAATGACAGCCGGACCAACAGGTAAACCAGCAGGAAGGACACCATGGTTTTATTTGTGTCATGACACTTCAGAATCAGCTTGCTGAATTATCAACTTATCATACCTGCCATAGAGTGAAGTCATGTTTTCTTCTATTTTTGAATTCATTAATGAAATCAATTCACATTTAATTAATGAGAAAAGTCAAATCAGATAAAAAAAACAACCTAATAATAATTACGGATCTCAGGAGAAGTGATACTTGCAGTATCTTTCAATTCTAAAATGAAAAAGTACAGATGTCTAGTTTTTGGAGGCACCGTAAACACCGATGGTAGCCTAAGTAACGGTCCTTTGACTCTTCAGGAAGTGAAAACGACAAACTTCTTGAAAAAAAGTTGCGTAGAAATGTAGAATACTTTTATAGAAATGTTTTAATTTTGTTTGTCACTGGAGTCATGTGGTAAAAAGGAATATAAATAATGGAGGACTGGATTTACAATAAGACTTCAGGACACCTTCATAAAGTAGGAATGCAATGTTCTTATTATTTATGCGTATTAATATCAATAAATCATTTATTAGTCCACAAAATGAGCTCAATGGTTGAATTCTAGATAATCTAAGCTTTCTAATCATGTATAACATGAACACAGACACAACCGAGCGACCCGGTTGTAGAACAGGTTAATTAAGCACATTCGAGTCCCTCTTTTTTTTACTTTTGTCAATTTTTACTGTGCTATTGACTTGGCATCGAGAATCATGTATTTTTACTGGTATCGGCACCGACTACTGAATTTTTAAAACCATGACATCTCTAATAATAATGATAAATGCAGCCGACTAATTAATACTTCTTCATAGATTGGGAAAAGGAGTAGTTGTTGGCTCTATTCCTTTTGTAATGAATAATTCATTTTTAATAAGGACAGCTTAGCATCTGCCTTGTTGCTCTCAAGGGACACTGTGAGTAAATGTTGGACGCAGCACTCATCACTTCTACCCTCATCACGATCAGGTCCTTTTCCTCCATCATGCCCTCTTCCCAACGAAAGGCGGTAAAGCCTGTCAATGGGCATTTGTTTTTAAACCCCTCTAATTAGCAGCTGGAAAAGAAAGGCGGCTCTGATATGGTTTCCTCTCTCCTGCTGCAGGGAGCTGGCTGTGTTGGCCCTGGCTGCCTCGTGCCTCCACATGTTTGCTCAGAGTAACTGGACCGGCCCTCCGGTCTCCTGCCATGTTTGTGATGTGCTGCCCCCGGGCCTCCTGTCCTCTCAGGTATGACACCATTTCTCTTCCTTTAACCTGTGTCCTGCAGTGATTTGGAAAAGTCAAATCAACTTTTAACAAGTGTTCTTCTGTGTTTTTTGTCATTGTTCTTTTATCATTGGAAAAGTAAAAGCACATTAAAATCCAGACATTAACTTGAGCCGTTTAAATCCATATCATGTCAGTTATAGATGCATTTATGGAGTAGTAACATGGCTGTGCACGGTTCAAGTATTTCAGTCAGCTATAACGGTTTTATAGATCCATGCAGGCGGGCAGCCACAGCAGGACGCATTTTACTCGTATTCCAATTTTAATGTCAATAACGTCATCTGGAATTTTGACACAGATTACTACTCGGATGAACCTGTAATCAAAGGTCACTGCGACCTTGAGATGCAGCTATGTTATAGCAAGACTTTTGACACCATATTGTCACAAATCCATTTTGCCACTCTCCAAGCTACGTGAACCACTGCTGATTCTGACCAATCGGTGACCTGTGTGGAACGACGGGCACTTTATTGGAATTATCTGCCAACATGACATGCTAACTGATACTTGCTAGCTCCACCTTATTCATCTTAGCACCCACCATTTTTCATTTCTTTTGTTTTTCTTCTTCTTCTTCGCCTTGTTCTTCTTACTGCAGTGCAGGGCTAAATGAAATCATCCCAAATGACAATTAAATCACGGGGGCGTGAAACAACACCTGTCAATCATTGACCAGGCGCAGAGCCCGCTGCCGATTGGTCAGAACCGATTGACCTGTGGGCTAAATGAAGTTAGTCAGTAAATGGCTGCACTCGAGCTCCATAAAATGAGCCCATTGAGAGATATCCTGTGTTATTCTATGAACTATTTGGTACTTTTAACAATCTTTTCTTCCCGTTATTTAGACAATAACCTTCTCATCTTTATTGCATATAGTATTCATTTGAGTGGAATCACTCTCTTAGGGCTTCTGCATCCAGACAATATATATATTTTTTTTTTTCATACTCGTGGAAATTGTTGGTAGCCTCCTATTATAGAAACCTGAATGTTCACTGAAATAAGTTGACACTGATAATAATGAATACAAACAGACATAAATCAGACACCAATTTTGAATTGTGCTTCAACAGAAGAACAAACTAATGAAAACTGGACAAAAATGATGGTACACCTAGAAAAGATGTAAAATAATGTGAGCGCTGTCGTTAGCAGCACAGGTGTGATCAGAGCGTCTTGAATGTGTGCAGGGTTCAGTGAAATCTCCAGACCATCAAGGTGCAACTGAGCTTGGTCTCAGTCCAGTGCTAGCACTTAGCTAACACCACTTTTGAGCTGCTGATGTTTGCTTCATGTATACTGTAAAGAAGGTTACCAGTTTGCTCTTATCCAAAACACTGAGTTGGTGCAGGCACTGTGGCTCCCCTCTGAAGAGTAGCCATTCCCACTGTTGTGAGTTGATATGCCTTCAAAATGATTTTCCAAACATTAATTTGACAGGATTAAACTTCATTATTACTCTTTCAAACTACGTAGAAATGTTTGTTCTGATTATGTTATGCATGATTACCTGAATCGGTTTACTCTTATGCTTCATTTTTACAGCTCACTTTACACACTTTACATGTATAAATTGAGCTGAGTGGAGCAGCACCACAGGGGGCCGTAGATGTACTCCGTGCCCCGTAATGAAGCATCTCTGGGGTCCTAATTACAGCGGGTTGAGGAGATTGCTTCCTCTTGGCAGTGCTGCGCTGCGAGCACAATAGTGTGTTTCACCCCACCATTACACCAGGAGAGAGGGCCATTTCTTTTATCGAAGTAATTCCTTTGGCATCAATGATTTATCTGCGCTGTCACACCAAGGAGCCCGCGTTAGAAAGCAGGTCGTCCATACATGCATGACAGCACAGGTGAAAGGGAGGACAAACATGGCACAGTCATCGATATGTGAAAGTTGACTTCAGCCTTATTGACATGGATGTGTTTTTTTTCTTAATGTCTTCAGAGAATATCTGGTCACGTTTTTATCCATCCTGTATGTGCACTAAAAAAAAAATCGGGTGTTTAACTGGGAAACGAGCATGTGCCTCTTTCCAACAAGGTGAGCCAGGCACTGGTTCTGGGTAATGGCAGTTCAAAATGAATTCAGCGTGCGAATCAAATTGCTTTTTCACAGCTAGAAAGCCACTATACAGCTGCTGCACCATTTCATCACTGTATGTGCCTGTACTGTCTCAGCTTCAGGTTAAGCACTGCTTTACTTCTCCCTCCGTTAGGGAGCTTTGCTGCCTTGATATAAGTGTTCTCTGTCCTAGACAAGTCTTAAAGCTGCACACAGAGTAAAGTCTTTGCTACAATAAGCAACTTAGTCCGTATGAATTTATTGTTGAAGGCTGCACACATTTTCTTAAACATGATCTAGCTGGACTCAAACAAGTAGGGCCACTTTCTGTAGAATAACTTTGAAAATATGCCCCACACTGTGGACCCTGCTCCACTTAATTGCTTCATCTATCCATCTTCAACCAGTTATCGCAGTCTAAGCAGAGACGTCCAGACTTCCCTCTGAGCTGACACTTCTTTCAGCTCTTCCAAGGCATTGCCAGGCCAGCTGACACTGTCCCACCACCACATCCTGGGTTTGCCCGGGGCCTGTTGATGTAGAGGAGCAGTGGGTCTATTCCAAGCTCCTCTCGAGTGACTGAGCTTCTCACCCGATCTCTAAGGGAGAGCCCAGCCACACCCTTCTTAGGCAACTCATTTCGGCCGCTTGTATTTGCGATCTCATTCTTTCAGTCGGTACACAGAGCTCATGACCATAGGTGAAGGTAGGAACGGAGATTGACCAGTAAATCGAGAGTTTTGTCTTTCGGCTCAGCTCCTTCTTCACCACAGCAGACCGGTGTGTCGACTGCATTACAGCGCATTACTTCATTTAACAGAATCAAATTACCAGGGCTACTTGGTCTATAAAACAGTGGCTATTGGGCAAGCGGACACCGTGTGATTGTGTTCTTTTGTCTATGTGTATGTTAAAATTTAACGTGTGTGGTTAAATTTGGCAAATCATATAATGCACTGATGCCAGCTTCACACTGCATGTGGAAGAACCTACATCTTTTTGTTGCACTTTTTAACTAGTCTGCTATAATAGCATACCATATATATATGGCATTATATGGTATGCTATAATAATTCCCATCTGGGAAGTTGTTGGAGCATAGCTGAAACTATTTGAAACAATAAGTGCAATTTTGCTGAATTATTGGAGCCTATAAACTCTGGGTGTGTCACTGATCAGTCTGTGTACCGTTAGAGAATTTTTATGCTCTTGTTGAAGAAAATTACCTTATTCTGGTGAATAATGGAATAGAGACTTCTGCCAGCCGGCAAGGTTTTAATTTCTTTGCAAAGAAAGGTCAATCAGCACACAAGCATATTCGAGTGAAGAAATACATCCACAAAGTGGAAATCCAGAGGAATGTACTCTAAGGACCACCACCTTAACATATGTTATTAACACCTCTCTGTCATACCATCAAGAGATCTAGATATCACACTTGAAATCAAAGGGATTTCCAGTGAGGTCATAGCAATTTCTTAGATATTGAAATTAAAGTACAAAAATGATAGGCTTAAGATTATTATTTAAGCAGCACGTCCTTTAAGTCCTGTAAGTTGTGAGTTGGGGCGTCCATGGATCGGACATGTTTGTCCAGTACAACCCACAGATGCTGGTTCGAGATCTGGGGAATCTGGAAGCCAAGTCAACACCCCCAACTCATTGTTATGCTCCCTAAAACCATCCCTGAACATTTTTTATGGCACTGCTAGGGAATGCTGTTCCCATGAGAGGGTGGACATGGTCTGCAACAACGGTTAGGTTGGCGATACATGTCAATGTGATATCCACATGGATGGCAGCACCCAAGGTTTACCTGTAACCCAAAGCATTACATTGCCTATGTGGTTAAGGGTCAGCATGGCCGTCCTAACTGGTTTGAAGCTATGCAGCCTCTTACTCACTAAACTGTGATGCACTGTGTATTCTGACACCTTTCTATCAGAACCAACAGTAACTTCTTTGGGCTACAGTAGCTGCTCTGTTGGATCAGACTACAAAGGCCAGCCTTCACTCCTGTAGCAACCTTGGCTGTCCTGTCAGTGCTCACGATGTCATGCTTGATCGGTGTACGTTCTGCGCACGGATAGTTTGGCACATGACTGGTCAGAATGCATGCTGGGGAGAGGTTTTGTACTGGATTGTTGTGAGCCTGGAGTCCATGTCTCTTCCCCACTTCTGGTTTTATGCATGTGAGTCTCTCTTGGCAGAAAGGATCCGATCATGAATACAAGCAGCTGAAATGAGTTCTGTTTGCTACGTGTCTGGCTTCACAATCACACACAGGACTTGTTCTTGTGCAGGTACACCCTGCATCATCCTTCCCCCTGAGAGAAGAACCCGGGGCAGACTGGAGGAGGTAGAATATTACATCCCATTCGGTCCAAGAACACTGTGTGAGGTGGATAGAAGAACAGAGGCTGTTATGACTGCTCAGATATGAATATACAGCTGACAATGGATGAATGGGTGTCAGTGCATTAGTATCCTGAGACATGTTTTAATTACTTCTCGGCTATAGTGAAGATTTAATAAGCAGGCCTGTCTAATATATAAAGCAGAATGGAAGAGTGATGCTGCAATTATATGGTGAGATCCATAAGGTACATTTAAACCTTCACACCAACAGCTATTAACTACTGCGTGAGGTGGGTCAATAAAAACCGCGTCAGACGGGGGAATTCCACGCTATGACAAACAACCCGAACCTTTTGTGATTTTTTTCATGCTGTCATTATTCTGTTTCCTTGAGTAATTTTTGTTGATGTGGGTCACGCTGAATTTGAATCTGTAGTCATGTTTAAGCAGTGGGGGGAAAAAAAATCATTCCACTGTCTTTAACCAACAGTCGCAGACGCTGGTTGAGGCCATCCACTCCAGCCTGCTTCTGGATGGGGAGTCCGTGTACAGCTTGGTGGCCAACCCCATCCTCCTCCTGCTGGCCAGGGTCATCCTCACCAAGTGTTCCTCCAAGATGGACAGCCTCCAGGTAAGTCTGTCTGTCAGGACGGCCTTTTTAACAGGAGCATATGTGCTTTTATTTAAACAACAAGATCTATCAGAGTGTACCATTAAAAATTGAAAGGGTTAGTAAGACTGGGACATCCTCAGGCATCCATGCCTATGTCTTACTGTACTGTGTCACCCTTTTTTTGATGCACTGTCTGGAGTCTAACCCTACAGTGCAGTATCTTCTAATCCCACAGTGCTCCGCTGGGTATGTTACACATATCAAAGTGCCTCAATAGCTGAGAATTCTGCTGCGAAATGTGTCTGAAATCTCAGTTCACTGTGTGGTCTCAGCCCTGCATTAATGGCTTTCTTTTCATTTACACAGCGCTGCAAGGCATGTCGCTTATTAAGGAAGAGTCTTTTAACATTCTGCGTGTCTTCACTCCTATTTAATGCTTCAATGTGTTAATGTCTTAAACTTGTTTTGATCATTGTACAAAATGAAGTTTTTTGTCCAATTTGTTTCCCCCACTGGTTGCAGTTCATTGTTCATGTACAACACCGATATGCTTCATTGACTTCTGTCACTAAATTTAGGTGTGTCCTGTTAATGAGATGTAAAAGCTTTGATGTCTGCTGTGTGGTCAGATTTCTCCACCCTGTTGGCCTAGTTGAGCTTAAAGGGATACTTTACCTCTGGGGCACCCAGATAGCTCACCTCACAGAGTGTTCGTCTCTGGCCTGCAGCCCTTTCTGCATCTCGCCCACGTCTTTCTGTTTGTGGATGTCTTTCTATCCTTTGTCAGCTGTTCATTCAAAGCAAAAATGACCAAAACAAATCACTCTAAATTCCAGTATTTATATTTATTAGTGCAAGTAGAGATCTCTTAACTCTACCAACCAAAACTATATAGTTGGATAATAAGCAGTATTGCAGGGAAACATACGAATCTTTCATTTAGGGGGCACTGTCCCTTTAAGTAGCTCATACTGTAGTGTGAGGGTCTGTTTCCAGAGTGTGAAAAGCAACACCTATCAAAAATGGCGTGCCGACCATATTTTCCAATGCAAATCAACGGGTGACACCTGAAAATGTCCATCTTTTTATTCCAATTTTTGTTTATATAAATAAAATCTTCCTCTCCATGTAAATCACTGAAGGCAGGAGTATAGAGTGTCAGTCAAATCCTGGCCCTTGCTCTTAGTTATATAAGCTTTTTTTTTTTTTTTTTTTTTTTTAAAAGTGGCACCAACAAACAAACAGCGCCGGAGTAGAAAACCAGGGTACAAGGGGGAATGGGGTTT
>JAVQJX010011134.1:0-10313 GCA_036025115.1 Ambassis agassizii | reverse complement strand
AAAGTGGCAGCAGCACCAAATAGTTAAAAGAATAACACGGGACATCTATTTTGTACTGACCATTTTGGCTAACTTCATTTAGTCCACAGGCTAAATGTGGGGATACACTTCAATACACTTTCCCGTCCTGTGTATATCCGGGGTATTCCTGCACTTTGCAACCATGGGTTAGACAAAAGCCAAACCTGAGAGGATCTCTGCTTTGGTGGGCGCAAAATAAGTCCAGACAGGAGAAAATCAAGAAGGTTTAGCTGACATGAGCAGCACTCTACCAACCAGCTCCACAGGAGAGAAGGCTGGAGTCCAGAAGTGTGGATGTGAACTGTATTTGACCGCTGTGAGTCAATGTAGGAGGGAACCATCCCGAAAATATATGTGCTAGGTTTTCTAAAATTGCCTCCTTCTTTCTTGGGCCACAAAGCTGCCCCTCCATAAAAAAAAGAATAATTTCACCTCTATACCCACAGACAGGACAGTTTAATGACATGCTATTAAATGGTCACACAGGCTGTGTTGCAGCAGAACTGCAGATGAGGTGCAGTGAGTTTTTGTGACAGTGTTATCATCCATGCAAAAAAAAAAAAAAAAAGTCTAGACTCAGTCATTTTAAAGTTCCTGTCCTGTCCTGGAGTTAACTCTGCCACTAAACTTTCTGATGTGCTAGCTCATTACTGTGTGCATCAGCATCCCTGGAGCTAGAAGGCCAGAGAGACACAAAAGGCTGTCCGACTGTCAGGGCCATACACTCAATAACCTTCCTGTCATGCACTGTGCTCCAGGTAAAATGTGCTGTCAACTGCATGAATGTAAAACAGCACCAGTTGTTACATTTAAAGATGGACAACCGTCTCTCTGTTTATATTACAGTGACAGTTTAATTACAGCTAGCTGTTCAGATTGTGAGGCTGTAATCAAATGCAGTTTAAGTGACACTAATTGATTGTAATTGCACAATTAGAAGATCGCAAAGACAGAAAGCTCTGCGCTGTGTGAAGCTGTTTGTGGAGGTTCAGGTCTACTTAAAAGGTCATGATGAAGAGTTGTCTCTCTGTCCCTGAGGTGACAACTTTATTCCGGCCATAAAAAAGGAAGGAAAATGTTGCAGAGAAATGTTTCAGGTCCTTAAGTAAGTTGGAGAATGGAGGTGTGCTGGTTTCTGTGTGGAGTTTTGAAAATTCAATAAACAGCAGCTGGCTGATACTCTGTTTCCTCCCTTCAAAAGTCCAGATATAAACAGAACCCTTCTTCTGAATCAATTCATGACCATCTCCCTCACTCACTGCCTTTCTTTGTTCCCTGTTGTCGTGGTAATTTAGATCAGGCCTGTGGCTTGTCGAGGGATCAAGATCAAGCAGATCTACTGGCAGAGCTTTAATGAAACACTTTTGGCTCACAAAGCATGTGTGTGCTTGAGTGGGTATACAGTGTGTGTGTGTGTGTGTGGGTACTCAGTAAACCATCCTCTCTGTCTATATACACCAGCTGAGCTAGTGTAATTGAACATCCTGCTGATCTCACCACAAACACACAGTCACACACACACACAAGCAGTGAAGTGTAGTGATGTGACCATTGGCAATAGGATACAGTGGTTCTTATAGAAATGCAGTGAAGAGCAGTGGCAGGAAATGCCATCGGATGGTTGGAAGCGTGGACAAAAATACATGGGTCTGCAAAAACATCTTAGCTTTATAGTAAGATGAGAAGACAGTGGTAGATATAGTACTGTAGTCAACAAAAGCACATCTCATGTATCGCTACACCAGCAAGAGCTTGTTACAGTGATATTATGATTTTATTAGCTAGATAGAATATCTGTTTTTCCAAAGGAAAAATTGTGTGAATTTCATGTTTGTGTTTTCCTGTGTGTGAGTTAAGATTGGCATTGTTAGCTAAAAATTAAACTAACAATAAAACACAACATCCTCAACTGAAACATGGGGATTAGGTGGAGATCTGGCCAAATCCTTTTACGAGACTGGAACCTGTTCATGCACAAGATAGGTGTATAGACTTTTACACAAACTAAAAACAGTGAACTAAAGAAGACTAGCAGAAGAACGCAGCATGAGGTCAGTATTTTCTTCTGTAAAACCAGAAACCAGCATATCCAGCTGTATCTGTATCAGTTCATCGGGGGACGTGTCCTGATGGCAGTTGAAAAGTTTTCTTCAAAAATGTGAGCAATTTTATGAATTTGCGTGTTTGCCAACCCTTTATGCTGTTTTTAATGCTTAATCTTAACCACTTGTTTTATACGCTACGGTTAAAAACGTATACATGAGCTGGAAACCTTGTGGACTTCCAAGACTCAAGAGGGAGCCTGTTACACTGTTACAAATAAAAATGCAAATTATGCTATCCAGCTATTTAACACATAAACACACAGAAAAGCAGATCAACAAAGAGCAGATACTACGTGGATTTATAACCAACAAAACAAAGATGATAAAATCCTGATAGACATTTTTATTGTTCAATGAGCAAAACATGTCTGAAAAAACTCAGTGCTGTAAAAATGTCTAAATATTTACTATATCAGAGCCCTACCAGTGCAAGGTGCTGTGTGTATCAGTGTTACACAATCAAGTGTCCGATCTGACTTTACAAATACGAACACTGGCGCAGAGATGAGTGGAGGCAGAGACAGAGGACCGGGGTGATTGGGTGGGCTCAGGACTCATCATGGTCAGCAGGGTTCTTATGTCATTTTAATGGGAGTATAATTGACTTATTGATTGTGAGAACACAGCTGGGATCAATGGACACACAGCTGCTTTGAAAAAGGAGGAGACAGCAGAGAGACGGCTGCAGAGAACAGATGATACAGCAAATGTTTTTTGACATAACATAACGTATGATTTCCTCTGAAAACTTCATATGAAAATATTTTAGATGATCATCTCCACCCAAATTTAGTGGAGATGTAAAAAAAAAAAATTCACTGATGTTGCATCAGTACATGTCAGAACTAGAAATAGTCCCCCTGTGCCCAGCTGTAGTAGACCAATCAAACCTCCATTCCATCAATATCAACACTCTGTGCTCACATTAAATGAAAAACGTCTCTTTGTTTAGAAAGCCAAACTATTTTAGAGTGAAAAGACGTATTACGGACTTTATGACGGATATCTGTGGAAGTTTCAGCGAGGTTTTGCTGCCTCTGAAACTGAATCTCAGAGAGCATTTGCCAGACAGCCAGAAAGGATGCCAAGAAATAGTCATGTCCCAAAGTAGTTTTAGTCTTTGGCACTAGATATAAAATACAAACATCATTTGTAGTTTTCACATTACAATCAGTCATAATCAGCAACTGTAGTCATGACAGGAATAAGACTGAATGGAAAGATACTACAACTACAAACTTAAGAAGGCAGGCAGCTGCAACGTATTCTTTTCTGAGTTACCATTTCTGAGTGACCATTTTCTTATGAATTAACGTTCTGATTTCTCTCTCTGTACAACACACACAATAACTGTGGCATATTAGGAACATACTGTACCTTTATCTTCAGGTTTACAAAGTGTTTGTCTTAAGAGAAAGGCAACGGTCTCTACCTGCTATTGAAAGTGTCCAAGGAAAAGGTTGATGGAAAGCTTCAGTGAGGTAGTGAAGTGGCTGTGTGTGCCCTGTTGTGTTTTTTTAGACCGTGAGCATATATAACCTGACAGATCGAACCAGATTTGTTCTCGCAAGATCACAGAATCCAATCAGCTGCAGTGTTCTCTGGACAGAAAGGTGCATTAGTCACAGTCCCTGTCAGCCTCTCAGGCATCAGTTACACTCAAAACTGACTGTCACTCTGGATATACTCTGCAACCAGTGTGCCGCGATTGAACTCATAAATTACAGCTGTATAAAGTTTTAGCTGCACAAATCACACACATACTTTAGCTGCACAGCCTCTGTATCTCATGACACACTGGATTAAACCTGGTGATGGATAATTTCAACACAAACACACAAAGATTCTGAGCAACCTTCAGCCTCCCCAAGTGGGAATTGGGGAATAGATCCAGAGATGAGGGGTGCGAACAGAGAGATGGAAGGAACGGATTGAGAGTTCCCAGCTGAACTGGAATTGATGAGGTTTTTCCAGCGTGTAGGTGTGAGGGTGTGGCACATGCCAGAGTAAATCTGGGGGGTGGGCTGGAGCCTTGAGAAGTGATGGATGGCCGTAAGTTAAAGACACAGATGCAATTCAGTTTTGATCCGCTGTATTTATAAGCCTCAAAGGTACAACACAGGGGTTGAGAGCAGAAGTAATTTGAGTATGACTGTTTTAAATGCCAGGCAGGTGTTGACTCACATTGTGAGCATCAAGCCTCCACTGCTGCCCACACACTCCACCACATTGTCTGTGTTGTATAAATCATTCAAAAATCTTACTTCACTCAAAAAATCTCTTTTCAGTTGACTGTGAAATTTTAACAATGCACCTACCACTGACTGTTTACCACCAAGATTTATTTAATCAGTCCAAGGTAATATATTTGTTCCAAATTTCAAGATACACCAAAATTAAATTTGTAATTGAATCATCCCTAACCCTAACCCTTATATGGAGCCAAACCATGGCTAATCATTTATATGGGTCCAAGTCATTTTATTTGCTATAAATGAAAGTTTTTTTTGTTAAAGTCACCAGATCCTCATGGTTAGACAGAACACCAGTTGGAATAGGCTGAAACTATCCTCAGCTGGAGCATCTGAAGAAAGCCTTGTCAGAACAAAAGGGGTGATTACCACCAGAAAGTGTCCATGTTTCTTCTGACAACAGACGAAAAGCATCTGCCCTTCTCAACTCTTTCAGCAGCCAGGATGTCTTCTTGTTCTTTGAAGCTCTCCTGTTTGTCTGTAGACACATGTTCTTCTGCATCTTTCATAATGTTTATGGACACCTGTTGGTGTCTCTATCGACGCATGCTGTTCGGTGTCTCACAGTAATTATGGACACATGCTTTGCTTTGGTGTCCTCCAGAGTATTTCTGGAGACATGTTCACTGTCATCCAAAATACTTATGGACATATGCTGGTCTTCCGGTATGTATGGCGAGATGTGTCCTCTTTGGTGTCCTCTGGTATATTGGCGTAGCAAGGACAGCATCTAGCTCTTGAATTCCCTTCAGCGTTGCTACAAGGATGTCATGCTGGTTGGTACTTGGGACAACATTTGGCAGTTCTGTAGCCTCTGGTATGGGAAGGGCAACATCTGGTACCTTTAAGCCACAATGGTGTCTTGCTGTTTTTTTCCCTCTGATGTAGCCATACTGTCATTTTCTTGGATGTTCTCATAGAGATTGTAGGATATGTTGTCCTGCAGAGAGGAGAGCAGTGTATGTGTGTGTGCGTGTGTAGCTGTGTGAATTTCGTTATTGTGAGAACCTTCTGCATGTGATTTTGAGTACATGTGACAACTGAGTGGTTTGCACTTGAGTGTGATACAGCTGGAATCAGCAGATCTGAGTCCATGGTTCCTGCTGGACAAGGCCAGCAGCTCCCTCCAGGGGATGAAGAAGTGTCATCTTCAAAAGAGGCCAAGAGGTAGAATGATGGGGTCACTGAGCCAGGAGTTAAGTAAGTGGCAGCCTGTTATGGTGGTATGATTATGGTGCATCTCAAATGTGTGGTTTGGATGAGACTCTTCACCATTGTAATAAAAAAAAATAATGATTGCCACTGTAGCAATATTGCATTAAAATGGATTTAAAGGCATTCTAACTCAAGCTACAATGCTTTAAGCTTGTTGTTAGAAGACTGTACACATCTGCCCAAGCCTGATTTGTTATCTTATCTGATTTGTTATTTGTTATCTAGCAATCTGACTGTGTGTCATTTTTGGAGTGGGTGGAAACTGTGACGTGTGTGTGAGGACATGTTGTTCCCAGATGATTCAGCGAGTTGTATTCTTCAGTAAATGGAATGGATGCTAATGTTTGTCTGTGAGCCGATCTTTTTGCCTGTGCACAGTTGTGATTCAGTCTGTTGTGTTTACTGGCTGTTGTATAACGCTGCCATACAAGGTGCTATAAAATGTTTTATTGTTGCAGGCTTAAGATTTAAGTATTGCCAGAACAAATTCAATTTGTAGATGTTATTTGGGTAGTTCTGCTTTTCTTTCCAGAGACCTTCTGCTGTGTTAATGCACTGTACAAGAGAGCACAGATTTTTACTTTTTCTTGGTGCAATAAGACCATTGAATGTCAAAACTGCAGACAGAATGTTATTTCTGCTGAAGAATTCTCAACCTTATCTTAACTTAAGTGAAACTTATCTGAAGCCATTACTTAACACCGCTGACACTTCAAGATGTGAGATATTCCCTTCAAAGTGCAGAGGGATATTTGTGCACACGTAGCTGTGTCGAGGCAGAAAAGTGAATAATGCTTTTTTATCTTCTTATATTTGCTAAAGAGAAACTGTAACCACCATCATGGCATGCACAGAAATCTTCTTAAGAAAAGCTTTGAGGAGAAAAAGGAAGAAACATCCAATCATCCATTTTTCATGCTGTGTACGCAGAAGGCCATCTGGACCCTTGGGTGCATCACAGTGTTTTTAATCACATCTGAGCATGCAAGTTCAAAAGCATCAAAACACCACGACACAGTGTGTAATTAACATAAAGCAAAGCAGAGCAATAATAAGGGCACAATGACAGGATGTGTGACATGAAACATCTCCTTGTAGAGTGTGTGGTGTGTTGGAGTATTGCATCATACTACATATTGTGCTCAGAAGCCTCATGATGCTTAAAAAGTCACGTGTTGGGCAAAAAAACAACGTACACATAAGATTTAGGCGAAGCTGTAGGACCCGTCATGGCATGTTCGTGAGACTGATGCCTTCCTGCCGCTATTACAAAAAAATCTAAACACCCTAAGTGCCCCTAAACTTTCGCACAGGACTGTGTATGCATGGCTTACATCTCACAGGTTAAATGAATTAAGGTGACAAGGGTTTCTAGTGACAGTTTCTGCTCTTCAGTTATCAACAAAGCAGAGAGAAGAGAAGATCCATAAATGCACAAGACTTGACAGAACTGTCAAACAGACTGATAGTGGAAAATCTTCAAAGACATGTAGCTCTGGGCTCCCAGCCATCACAAACCTGGTCATCCATTCCTTTCTTTGATTTGACCAGTGGTGTCAAGCGGAGGTAATCACTCGTCTGCTTTTTCAAATTAAGCAGAGATGGAAAAAGGGCCGTCGGCCAAGCAGCTACTGAGCTCAATAATTCAGAGTTAACTCAGTTTACTTTGTAGTCATGAAGATATTTCCTACTCATCCACAAGTTTTATCATACGTTGTTGTTTATCTGGAACTCTCAGGTTTTTCACAGCAACAGTAGCACATAAGGTTTATAGCCCTTTGTGCTCCTGACTCAGTCTAAGGGCAGAGCCAAGCATGGGTTCACTCAGGAGACTCCTACAGACAGTCTGAGATCGACTAAGAGCACACCGTGTCTCTGGAGAGGTGCACTGTATGTCACTTTCCATGCAGTAGGAACAGACAGCGGCGCAGAGGTGACAGAATGAGCGGAGCAGCACACTGTCATTGTTTTTAGAAAGACAGACGGAACCAGATTCATTGTTTTGTTGCTCTGCTCTGCTTCCCTCATTCAGAGTGAAATATAGCGCAGCCTGTAATGACACTGACTAATCTTGGTTAACAAAAAGCGGTGAGAAAAATCATTTCAAGAAATCAGTAGTCTCTTTGGTCTCACATGGAGCAAGATTGAGAGCAAATGCTGCTCCCTGTGGTAAACACATTAACAAAGATGGAAGGTGAAGTAGCAAACACAAGGAGTATATTTCCAAGTTTAGCATGGTTCGACGTATGCATCCATCCATTACATAGCAACAAATGTTCAATGTCCATTTCAGCTGTCTCTTTTCTTCCTGTCTGTCTAAGACTTAAACATTCTTGCTGCTATGCTGAAACTCTGATCAAACGAGTTGTCTTGTCATCAAACTGAGTCCACAAAGGCAGGTAAACTCCTCAAAACTGAACATTGGAGTGCTTCTCTGTTTGTCACTATTTCATATATTTGGAATGATAAAGGAAGAACGACAACAAAAGAGAAACAGAGACAAAAATAGCAGAGACAGGACACAGACACCAACTCAGACAGTAAACATAATGACAAGCATACCTGCATGAAATCTGGCTCAACTCACAGAGAGAGACAGTGAGTGAGAGAGCAGCCTGACAACTTATTGAAAACCGCACTCCCAGCACATGCACACAAAGACACCTGCCTCTTCAGCATATGGAGAGCATGACAATATATTGCTCTCTTACTGTCAGTCATGCTCCACCTCTGGCATTCAAAAGCTACTGTCCATAAATATACAGACAGACATGCAAACACACCGACTAGCTGTATGTGTGTAGAAATAGAAATCCTGGATTTACATAGCAGTGGTTCAGGGATCATTTCCAACCAAGTGTAGTTGTCGTTGAAATTGTTCCAGCTGCTGCTGTTTTCCTGTGGACGCTGGGTTCCAGCAGTCTTTATTTGACAGCTGACAGTGAAGATGTTCAAGAAACGTGGGGCAGTATAAGAGAATGTTCCCAAGGTACGGAAGATATTGCAGCACATTGCACAATGTGGCCCTGCACCCTTATTAAAAATGCAACATGACTTTATTGCACTTATGAGTTCTGTTTAGATTTAGTGAACTTTGAATCTCTGCCTCGAGAGAAGCATCTCTGTTGAAAAAAGGCGCTGTCTTTCATACTGATGAATTGACACTTAAGTTTGATGTGCTGCTGAACAGATGAAAGCCTCAGGTGTGAATATCAAAATACAAACATCTTCAAGTGTACAGTATTGTTGGTTTGCCAGCATGTGTAGAGAAAAAAAAGAAGCTCAACAGCAAGTCATTTACATTTCAAATGCACTGTTTTGTCTACAAACAGCTTCCGTTGACCAGGCACAGCATTTATCATACTGTACATACAGGTACATCGCCTTCACATCATTTGTTGAATCATGGTTCATATCAACACAGTGTTAAGTTGAAAAAAAAAATCCCACATATGTGTGTTATATTGTACCTTTCCAGCAGCTGTGTGGACCATCTGTTTTTGCCTAAAGCAGAACAGCAGGTGTGTTTTTTTCGTTCACTGAGGACACTCTGCTCATCTCTGATGTGATTAAAGCTGTGATGGATGCTGCAAAGTGGAGGAAACTGCAGCGGAGAGAGTGATGAAAAGGTGACAAAACATGTCATCAGCATTCACACTGGAGGATAGCAATAAATCTGTGTATGAGAGCCCCTTCAAACCCCAGGTGGCAACTTCTGGTGCTGAGAAATGAAACCAGTGTGACGGCCAAAGAATGCAAAGAAAGTCAAAGCCCACAGCTGAGAAGATGGCAGAGACGCTTGTTGTGGATCATGTTGTGACAGAGTCTGTTTTAACATGGTGAAACTTTCAGAGGCTATCAGAATAATGGAAAGAAAAGCATTTCAGAATTAAAAACATAACATCCCAGTTCAATGGTTGTGGTTACTTATTCTCCTCTATACTGGACAGCTGAGTGTTTGATCAGCAGTCCGTCTCAACCCAACCTGAGTCATCCAGTATAAAAGACAAAGTTTCAGCTGCCTTCCAGTCTCTCTCTTTCTGTATCTCTTCATCTGCATTCATGTATAGAAACTTAGCCGCACTTCGTTTACAGAATGCTCCTCCCATTCATCTGCTGCACTGGCTCATTACATGTGGATATGTTGTCGAAAGTTTCCCCTTGTTTCTGTTGGTGTGTCTGCAGGATGGCTTCTTGGTGTCACCATCCTCTGACAAAGAAGAAACACAACATAAAAGGATAATTGGGCCCCTGACACTTTTCTCAGGCTGTTCTGAGGAGAAATCATTCTGCTTCTCTGTGGACGCATTAGATTTCCTTAAATGTGCTTCCAAAGCTGCAGGGGCCATTTGCCTTCTGCATCATGTTCATGAAGCATCTCTGCAGTATATTTAGTGTCCTTCTGCTTTACATCAGCGTGCTATATGGTGTCATGGTAGCACAAAACAAACCAGGACATTAGAACGGAACCTACTTCACACAAAGTGCCTTTTACATCTCACTTGTAGATGAGTGCGGACAGAAAAGGGCAGACTTAAAGAGTTGGCAGTGCCTCTGTTCTCAGTGTATACACACCCACCTTCTCCGACCTGGCATTCACCTCTGTCTCTATGCAAAGAAGACACAGTGTGGTGTACTCTGTGGTGTGTGTGTGTGTGTGTGTGTGTGTGTGTGTGTGTGTGTGTGTGTGTGTGTGTGTGTGTGTGTGTGTGTGTGTGTG
>JAVQJX010011105.1:10000-14281 GCA_036025115.1 Ambassis agassizii | reverse complement strand
GTATTCACGTTTGCTTTCTTAAAAAAAACACCCTGAATGTTTTGTGTGTGTGTGTGTGTGTGTGTGTGTGTGTGTGTGTGTGTGTGTGTGTGTGTGTGTGTGTTGATCTAAACGTGGGTGGAAATCCTCACAGACCTTTAGCTCCTCTCACACTTAACATAGCGTCACATAACATTAGCTGACCTCAAGCAAACATCTTGTTTACATGAGCTCAATGCGCCCAAACAGCCGAGTGTGTGTGTGTGTGTGTGTGTGTGTCGCCTCTCACAGTGGCCTGCTGTAGTGAAGCGGACTTACAACAGGCCTCTTTCTGAAGCAGCTTTGTTTGCATTGGAGATGTAATTTAGAAAAGTGATTGCACAGTTTTGCTATAATTTGTTTACTGAGGTTGATGTAAATAAGACAATAAACAAAGGCCCTTTCAAAATAAAAGCACAACATTTCAAAAGATCAGTAATCATTTGGTTCCTGTCCTCAAGGTTTAATATAATTACAGTAAAACTTGATTTAATTGAATATTACTGAGCTGTCGTTACATGTTGAGCTAGCTGGCTAAGCTAACTGTCCCTGACTTAAAAGCAGCCATTTGTTCTCACAGGCTGTTAGCTAGCTGTTGTTAAGCTGCACTGCATGGATGTGATATATGTTTATTTTGTATTATTAGCTAATTTTGGTCAGCTGATCGCCATCCAGTATCATCAATATTCATGCTGTACAGTGTGTTTAATGGTTCACATGAGGGCCCTGTATAATGAGCAGGGTGTGAGTGGTGTGTTAACTTTAACTGAGATGAGCAATGTGAGAGTGAGCAATACGTGACAGATATTCTTGATATTCAGAGGAAGTCATCCATTTTTTTCCCAACAAACTTTATATATATATCTGATTTGATTCTGATGCAGTTTTCACATTTGTTGACTTTCTTATTATCTGTTAATTTGCTCACCTTGGTGATGAATAAACCTAATATATATAAATAAATGACAAATACACGGTTCTGAGGGTTTAATGGTCTTTTAGCGGCTCCTTCCAGTAGACCATATAATGTACGCTGATGTCTTACACTCAGAGGGAAACAGTTTGTGGCCTGGAAGTGTTTTTATCTCCTCCTCCTCCAGCTGTTTACTGGAAATGGGCTTTATAATAGTCGGGCCCATTTGGCAGCAGCTCACACTGGGTTATGAACTTTCTGTAAAATGAACCATGACAGACAGCCGTCAGATCCCCAGTGGACTGAAGGTAATTTCAGCCATCAGGGAGCTGCAGGGTGAAGTCATTGTCAAAATGTCATCATTTCCTGGTTGATTTTTAGGATGAAAAACGTTGATGCAACATTTGAAGTTGCACAAAAATCTTTTTATTTCTCCTACAATAAGCTCCACAAAATATAACATTTTGTTGACAATACATGAAAATAAATGCTGTAGTGCATTTGTGTTCCTCACAAAGAGACACACACACACACACACACAAAAAGGAAGCGTAGCATAAAACATTCTACAAAAATATACACACAGACATCATAATTTAACCAGCAGCATACTGTCGTTAAATATCAGTGAGAAGTGGTGAAAGAAAAAGTGAAAGGATGCTCAGAGAGGAACTTTAGATCGCAGTGTAATGTTGATACATTTACAGCAGACTTTGCTCTTGAATTTTAGACAAAGAATGCGTGGAAGTTCCCCGGTGGTTTGTCTGATCCAGGAGAGAATATCGGTGAGTGTAACAAAAACTAACACAGTACATCTAACTATAAAGGTGATATACATTCATTTAAACTTCATGAAAATCTGTTTTTACAAAGCAGCTTTAAAATTATGAAAAGCAGCGTCTTTACAAAAAAATATATGTATTTTTCCTTTTTTTTCCCCCTCACATCTAAAAAATCAAGCTAATGCTAACAAAGCAAATAAAAATAATAAATTCCTTTTTGCCATTGAAATGCCTCCATGTATATAAAATGAATGTCTCTCAGGTGAGACTGCCGTTCGGGAAGTCTTTGAGGAGACCGGCGTCCGCTCTGAGTTCAGATCCCTGCTCAGCATCCGGCAGCAGCACAACCACCCCGGCGCCTTCGGCATGTCGGACATGTACATCATCTGCCGACTGAGCCCGCTCACCTACGAGATCAACTTCTGCACTGAGGAGTGTCTGCGCTGTGAGTGGCTGCAGCTCAGCGAGCTGGCGAAAACCAGCGACACCACGCCCATCACCTCCCGCATAGCCAGGCTGCTGCTTCACGGCCTGGAGCGAGGCTTCCACACCATCGACCTCAGCATGGAGGAGCTGCCGGCCGTCTACTCAGGCATGTTCTACCAGCTGTACCACAGACAACTTCCTGCAGAGCCGAAATCATAGGAGGCCAAATCTCCTCATATTTAAAGGGTATTTATGACTGGACTGTTACTGTTATGGTGCAATGAAATGGACCTGCTAATACATGCAATACTGCAGATTTATATGATTTTTGGTGGCCATGTTCACAGCCCACTTGGTGCGTCTAGTTTTTGAAGGTACTGTTCTGAATCTGCTGTAAGAATGATGGCTATTTTAACCACATATGTTAAAAGCTAAACTGAGGGCCATGGCTACTGCTAAAAAAATGTGAAATTAGCCTGTTAGCTTGTAGAGATGAAGAGGCAAAAGGTCGTTTTTGGAAACTTTTCAAAATGAAAAAGTACCACAAGATCTACAAATTCTAAAAGTACACTGCAGAACTTTGGTCTATGGACATTTAAAGTTCCACACTGTAGCTTTAAATACAGAGAGGATTTAAGAGCAGTATCCAGACATCTTTAATAGATTCTTGAGCATTGTTCTTGGCTCTTGTTTGTGTGATGTTGTTAATGTTCTACAGTTACATCCTGTTTAACTGGGAAGCTGAGTAATAGCGGATATGTTGAGAGTGTTTTGTAAAAAATAACAGTGAAGCGTCACAGCTCTTTTGGGCAATGTCGATGCAACAGTCTTCATTGCCGTCACATCTTCTTCCTTCAGTACCTCTCATATTAGCTCTTAGCAGACATGGGGAGAAAGAGGATGGCCTTCTGACCCGGTCCAGTCTTGTTTCCAGACTTGTACTGGCCAGTCCGCTTCAGCGCCACGTACATGTTTGGGTACTTCCTGGAGCGGTAGGTGTTGTAGTTGTTGCTTTCGAGCCGCTCTAAGAAGTAGCATTCATCCGTCGCTCGTCTCTAGAGGACACACACACACACACACACACACACACACAGGAGTGAGACACAAGTTTCATTTTTTTAAACAGAACATAAAGCTGCTGGGACTCGTATTATAAACATGAAGTCATGTTTCTATCCAAACGGTTACTTGTATCATATATTTTGATGAAAATAAAGGAATTCTGTGACTTTATGATCATGCACTGCTTTTATTTTGAAGGTTTGGATTCATTTCTTCTCTGTGTCTTAATGTGTTTTTACTCACATCCTGGTTAAAGTTAAACAGAACATTAACATCAGTTAGTGTCCACATACAATGATAGAGCTCTTTGTGTCCATTCCTGGCTCTCCTCTCTCACCTTTGTCCTTTGTAGCAAACATTAATTACTGAGCGTCTGGTCCGGTCTGGGCGTTAACTGCCCTACACACCCCGTCCAACAAGAGGCTTTTGTTTTGAGTTTCTGGTTTTAGTTGACTGTGACCAACTGTGAGGTGGTTTAGTCAGACGACAAGCAGCCAATGTTGTTTGATTCATAATGAAAGAGCTTCGAACAAGGTTTTACAAGATAATATGATATTATTTACTTTATTTATGATATATGAAAATGTTAATTAATAGACAAGGAAAAGGTTAATTATTAATACAAAGTAAAATAGATAATATACATGATTTTATTGAGGAGGAGATCCTGTTAGCAGCAGCAGCAGCTAGATGTAATCATGTAAACAGAAAATAAAAAAGGGACCTAGAACTGAACCCTGTGGTACACCTACTGTGTATTGTAAATGTGACTTTCATGTCCAAGCTGCTCTGACGGTGGTCAGCTAAAGAGTTAAATGTGCAACAACAAGACCAAACATGTTAAATTAAAGAGAACCATTTTTTTTTTCAAGTCTTTGTCATTAACTTGTCTTTTGAAGAGTAACGCTGTGATTTCCTACACACATTAAAAGCAGCACGACACCCAGGGTGGGACGAGGAAATGCGTGTTGCTAATTACATGGATTTGACACGAGTCTTCACAACCAACAAACCACATCAGCTACAAAGCAGCAGAACGGGAGCGTTCAGGAAAATCGAGTTAACAACCAATAAGCTCTG
>JAVQJX010011105.1:0-7500 GCA_036025115.1 Ambassis agassizii | reverse complement strand
TTGAGGACATTCTGAGCCTTAAGGGAAACAAGAGCAGCAGATGTGTCGTGCAGAGGAGGTGAAGCGAGAAGAGGGAAAAGTCACTGTACCAAACATCGGCCTCAGATCAGGACATTTTCTCGCTCTGCTTTTGTTGCCCTGCGGCACAGCAGCTCCTTGGCTTGGTCACACCTCAGATCTAACTTCCTCTATCCACCAAAACCATGTAGTACTGTGGAGCCATTATCTAAAACCACTTTTAACACCTTCCCCCCTCATCTTCCTCTTTCTTTTAGACATCAAATCACACTCTGCAACAAATCTTTCTGTGCCAGATCATTAATAATTGATCCTCCCTGACCATGCTGCACTGAATAACTGCTACAGTTATTTATGTATCTGATAATCCATTACCTGGGGACCATCTGCTCTGATAACCCCATCACTGGAGAAAATTCAATTTACTTCTTTATTTCTCTCTAAAGGTCTAAAATTCACAGAGGTCACATTTTTTTATCTGAACCAAAAATGATACATTGAAATCTTAAATGTTCTAACATGTTCTGTAACAAAAAAAATCAATCATCTGGATTATATTGTACAATGACACAAAACGCAGGATGTTACTGTATCCGTGAGCTTCATTTAATGCACCAGAATTCATTAGCATGGACTTGTGGCTCTAATGCACTCTGCGTTTTGCTTAGACAATCAGATATTGCACTGTGTAAAGCCAATCATGGTAATGGCTGCAGCCTGGGAATACTAGACGGTCAAATCATCACCTTCGTCTGAGAGTGCCTGTTTCCAGTCTTGACATTAGATATGTGATTGCTGCTTCCATTCTGTTTTGTTTTGATCATCAGAAAACCGCCCCCACAACGTTTTTAGGCCAGATTGTTTTGGTGAGTAACTCATGAGTGCTTGACTGCAACTTGTGCTCTTTTAAGCAGGTCAAGCTCTGTTCTTTTGTGCCTGGGCTTTTTATCTTTGAGCTTGACTTCAGAGGGCAAAGACCTCTGGATCAGTTATAACTGACCACTTAATATGGAATAACTAAACAAACAACAAAACACCAAGAACACTGACCTGATAGATTTACATTAGACTTTTACAATTATCCCATTAGATACGCTTTTGTTCCTGATTTTGTTCTTAGTTATGGTTCACAAAGACTTGATTTTTGTCCTTGTTTATCAAGCCTGCCTTCTTCTTTCCGACTTGTGGGAGGAAGAGTAATTGTTTACCAAGCAGCAGATTAATTACTGTTAAGGTCTCAGGCTAATTACTGCCCAAGAAACCAGATCAGCAACAAATTTCATTACATTATTTTGTGTGTGTGTCTGTGTGTGTGCATGCATACACTAGTATCACATTTGTGTCACATGTAAACACACACTGGCCTCTTAGAGAAGAAGCAGAGCAGGGGCAGTAATTACAGTTTAGGACAGGTCACTAGGCCTGTGGTTCACCTCAGACCTGAACAGTGGAGCTATTCTGGACCTCTGGGAAAATAAGAGGGGAGGCCAACTTCAGCCATGAAAGGCTAAGAACATTAATTACTCATAGGGGCAACACAAGAGTGCAGATTACTCAGTAATTGGTGGGTTTGCCTGCAAACTCCATGAATCAGTGAGCGCCTCTACTGACCACCATATCAGTGAATGATTATAAGGACTGGGTTCTTTCACTCCAAGTGCACCACAAATAACCTCCTGCAAATAACAATGTGTGTTATTTGTTTTGCACTTGTGTCAAAGTAATTATACACACACTAGAAAAGAGCATGTGAATTTAATGGTCACATAATGAAGACTGTGGAGTGAAAAATGGGAGGGGATGGGGAGCATTCTTGCACAGTGTGTTTGCATATAGTGACCTAGAATTGGTCCAGATAGTGTGTTTGTAGAGAGCTTAGTGCCGTACACCTCTAATGAGTAATGCCAAAGTCTAAAGCTTATAACCTTATGTGGACCTGATAAAATCCATCAAACAGTTTTCAGATGCCCCTGTTTCATTACTCCAGGACTTTCACTTACTGCACAATGTTTGGTTTCTTTTTATGTAGGTGCAGTGATTAGGTAAACCAGAAAAAAACAAAAGTATTTTTGGCAGACCATAAAGAATTTGAGTGTTGCTTTCCAGTGTTGCATAATCTGCCACAGATGGTTCAGTGGTTTCCCAGAAGGAGGTTGATACTGTGCCACACTATTTCATAGTCAAAAACAAAGAAAACATTACCACTTGCTAATACTTGTTTTGCCACGGAGTTTCCCAGTTTAGCCAGACTTCATCCTGAGCCCATCCTAAAAGGGGAGGGAAGGACCAATACAAAAACTGACATAAGACTGAGAAAATCTGTCAGTCTACAAAGTGATGAGTTAAGAAGAACAGAGACGTGGACTGAAAAATCTGATGTTTGATCCACTGACTTTGTTCCCAGGAGAGCTGATAGAGTTTTATTCTTGAATTCGGGACACATTACTCAGTCATATTTCAGTACAGCTGTCTAGTACTGACAGAGGACCAGGGAGTGCATTTTGTTCTTGTAAGACCACAGGAGATACTCTCACAGCTTGTGTCAAACTGTGGCTGTGTCAGCTGACAGACTGAGCAACATGTCAAAGGAGGTGATTTCACAGATCGTGTCGCTGTGTCCTCTGAACACGGCAGCTGCCCCTGAGCAGGAGCTGCTGTGTATATTTGGGACGGGGGACTTAGGACGTTCTTTGGGCCAGCGTCTGATCCAGTCTGGCTACAGGGTAGTGTATGGCAGCCGCAGACCTCACAGCTGTGGCCCTTTGCCTCCAGGAACTCAGGTAGAATTACATGATTTCTTTTTTACCACAGGCACTATACACCAAATCCATGCTGTTACTGATGGTTGTTGTGTAATTGATAGCTAATAACTGCAGGACAAACTGTATGTTCATAATTAGTGTTGAGTTAAAAAAAACCTCCATCAGGCTGAGATTACTGATCAACTAAACAAGGTCAGTGCTGATTTGCATGTGTATGTGTGCATTTTGCTTCTGTGCACCAGCTGAACTCTCGGCACATGTTAAAGCAGGTATTATGAATGTGTAATAACAATAGTGTTGTCATTGTTGTATTGTGCAGGCGATGAGCCACGAGGTTGCAGCCCAGTCAGCCACTCTGATCTTTGTTTGCATTCATAGACAAAACTATACCTTTCTGGAGACATTTGCACCTCAACTGAAGGGGAAGGTATCTTGCTGTGCAGTCAGAAGTACAAAACAACACTCATTTGGTTAATGTATAACTTTCCATCGACTACACTGATTTTATTGATTTGAAGGTTCTGGTGGATGTCAGCAACAACCTCAAGAAGAATCTATACCCAGAGGCCAATGCTGAGTATCTGCAGAGGTAAATTAGGCAATAATATTTGTGTGGTTTGACAGCAGCTGGCAGGACATGAAGCAAGTATTTGCTGTTTATTATCCAGGTTAATCCCTGGAGCACATGTGGTGAAGGGATTTAACACATTGTCTGCTTGGGCCCTTCAGAATGGACCATCAGATGCCAACAGACAGGTATTCAGTATGTCTTGGTTTATTGTTTAGTCTTTTCAGCTTGCATCTTTTTTTAATCTTTATGTTATTTTGTGTTTGCAAACCAGTTTGCCATTTTCCTTTTCCCACTGCAAACCCTCAAGAATTTGACAGTTCTCTGATCCGTTCACATAGTGGGTGCTGACCAACAAGATAAAAGTAATAGTGTCTTTCAGACAGGAAAACAGTTCAGTCCAAATTATGTTATTAACTCATTTGGAAGTTTTGATCAAACCAAATCCAAATAAAAGAAGCCAAATCCGAGGAGTCAGCCTATGTCTTTGCTGTGAATTCCATCTCTGTTGTATCCTTGAATCAATTAACTCCACAGTCTTTCTTAGATCTGAGCTTCCTATCACATGTTTTGCTCCTGCTCCGTACTGCAAAGCTGCAGCATATGTGGGTTTTTCTGCTTCATTTTGATCTGTTTGTGCAATCCCAGAGGACAGTAACAAAACACATAGAAGTGTGTGTGTGTGTTGTATTGAATTTGGAGCACCATCAGCAACATCACATAGGTGTTGACTTAGCACTGTTTATACCTGCTTTCTTGAACTAAATTTACAGAAGCCATGGTACCACTTTCATGTTCAGATCTGCAGAGTCTTAACCATTACTGTGTGTGGAATTCTATAAACATAACTGCATGAATTTAAAATAATGAGGACCTTTTGGTACTTACACAGGGCATTTCAGAGATTTTTTGTGTTCCAGGTGTACCTGTGTGGGAACAGTGCCGAGGCAAAGCAAGCAGTCGCAGAGACGGCTACCAAACTGGGCTTCACTGTTGTGGACAGGGGGTCTCTGTCTGCAGCCAGAGAGCTGGAGGACTTCCCCCTGCAGCTCTTCCCAGAGTGGAGGCTGCCCTTACGTCTGGCCATTGGCCTCACTGCTGCCTTCTTCTTCTATCTGCTCATCAGAGATATTATCTATGCATATGTTGAACAGGGAAAAGACATCTCCTTCAGAATCATGGTGTCTCTGGCTAACAAGGTGAAGACAGTTTGCAAAATAAATACAATGTTTCTCTCTCTCTTTTTTTTTTTTTTTAAAAAAGTGTCTTTTCAATGACCTCTTTGGTGTTTATCACCTTTCACTCAGGTGTTTCCCATTGTGTCTCTCATCATGCTTTCTCTGTGTTACCTGCCTGGAGTAATAGCAGCCTTCCTTCAGCTCTACAGAGGGACTAAATACAAGTCAGATATCAAATGAACTCATATACACTGCTAGAACACAGCTTCAAATAACATATTTAAACTATGCTATGTTTGTTTCAGGCGGTTCCCTGACTGGTTGGATCGTTGGATGCTATGCAGGAAGCAGCTGGGACTGCTTGCACTTGCCTTTGCTTCCCTGCATGTCATGTACACTCTTATCATCCCCATACGGTATGAAACTGATCTTTTCATTTGTCGTGTCTGAATGTGTTGTTAATTTCTCTGCCTTGTCTTCCTGTTTGTGTTGGAATTGTGGAGCTGTTTTGTCTAAACTTGATGTTGCTAGTTAACCTGTAGTGTACTCATGATTTAATACAATTTTAGTACAATTAGCAGAAATGATATAAGCAAATATCCAACATGTGCTTGATGCTATAAGCTGGGGCAGATAAGAGTAAACTCTGTGTTGAGAGTTACTGAGGGTGTTGTCCTTTTCCTCCACAGATATTATGTGAGACACAGGCTTTCAGAAATTACTATATCACAGGTAAGATGTTTTTCACTGGTTTTGAATTAACACTCTTTTTCACAAGTATGTCAACAGTTAATATGAATTTCTCTGCTCTGTCACTTTAAGATCAAGGAAAACAAAACATCCAAGTTTGACACCACTATGGCTTGGCGTACGGACTCTTACTACTCTGTGGGGATTCTGGGCTATGGCCTGTATCTCCTGTTGGGAATAAGCTCCCTCCCCTCTGTCAGCAATGCTCTCAGTTGGAGAGAGTTTAGCTTCATACAGGTACATACTGGCATGTGTGTCTGTACCATAATGTGACAGAGCTGTAGCTTGTGTAGTGTATCCACACTTGGCTTAGTCTCTGAAACTTGTTTATTTGATGAGACGCTACAGCCTGTGGAATGTTGAAGTGGTGCTGGTCCTGTGCTGGGTCAAACAATCTGCCTAGCAGACTTTTGCTTTGTGTACATGTTGCTCTTCCCAGAAAATGAAGCTTGTAAATTTTCAAGTCTTCGCATTTTGACACAGATAACACACAGATTGGGTAAAAGTCACTAGTCTCTAATGAAATCAATACAAACAGGCTAACTGGAAATTTGAGACCCGAAAAGCTGCTATTAGTGACCAAATAGATATTTTAGTTATTATATTATTGAATAGTATTAAATATTTTGCTTAGTAAAATGTAGTTTGCATTCATTTCTATTATGTCTGTTGGATATAAGTATGCATGACATTTTCAATCAGCACTCATATCTGTTTATGCTCCAGGCTGCAGAGGTGCAGTTCAGTGGAAATTCACTGGACTTTTAAAAAGACACTGTGAATGGCAGAAAAACTGTTTGCTACAATCTTCTCATTGAATCCATCAGCCAACATTCAAGCTGTGACTGATGAGGTTCATTCTGTGCTTCAGCACAGATGGAAAATAGTTGCGTTGGCCAGAGAGCTGCTTTCCACTTCCTGTTGGAAGTGATTTGCTGAAAATCTGTTAGTGATATTTTCCTCCTCCTCTGCAATTGTTTTTCCTCTAGCAGACACTACTGTTTACATTTTTTCCTGCTTTGACCAATCAAAAATAAAATCAGCTGCACTACAGGGAAAAATAACTCATTCATAAATGTAACTGGGTCATGTCAAGCTCATTTTCTCGTTCCACCCCTCCCCTTTACTCCAGCCCAAATTAGAGCAGAGCTTTAAATGTTAAGTTATTCATCAAATGTAATTTGGGGGCATACATTATCCTGAGCAGTCTTAAGGTTTTTCTGCATGTGTGGAGTGAATGTGTGTGCAGAAGCTGGACTGACTCTGTGTGTGTCAGTTAAGGCCAGAGGATGCTAAAAGACGTTATAATACATGTGACAGACTAATAAACCCAAACATGGATTTGTGTTTCAACTGAAAATTGAAGAGATGGAGATTTCCTGCAGCAGTTGCTGCAGGAAAACCTATCTGAGACCAGGTCTCTGGTTTGGGAAGCCTGCCAAACCACAGCTGTGCTTCCCTTGTATGAGGAACTGGAGTTTGTGCTCTGAGAATAAAAGCAGCTTTGTAAGAAGAGACAATATTGCACAATCGTTGGATCCTTTATGCCAAAACATTCTCACTTGGAACTTGTAGCACATGAACACTCAGTCATGTCCCCTCTGTGTCACATAATAATGCTGTAAAGACAGGCTGAGGTTGTGCAAAGCCTGTATCCGAAAACAGTCATGCCTATTCAAATTCTGGATGTAGATCTTCACTTTTTGTTCTACTTATGTTGTATTGTATTACACAGTGTGTATCTAGTTGTCTGTGGTGAATGTGTTATGCTGTAATGCTGTCAGAGAGTGTACACTTAGCGTGTTTTTTTTTTTTTTTCAGTCAAAGCTGGGCTACCTGACATTGTTCTTCTGCACCTTTCACACCTATTTGTATGGCTGGAATAAATTTCTTGTCCCCTCCAACTACAAATGGTACACTCCTCCAGGCTACTTGCTTTGTCTTGTGGTGCCGTCTGTGGTGCTGGTGCTGAAGCTGCTGCTACTCTTCCCCTGTGTGGACCACAGCCTTATCCGCATTCGACAGGGCTGGGAGAAGACCGATCCAGAGGGTGACAGCAGGAAGTCATTGCTTACATGAGACAGTACACATACAGAAGACATTTCCTCTTTTTATGCAATAGTGGAATTGTCCCATTAAGTAATCATAGCTTATGGTTTTAACACAGGTCAAAGTAGATGTAGTGCATTTTAAACAGATTCTCCGGCTGTGACTTCTATTCAAA
>JAVQJX010011088.1:0-16529 GCA_036025115.1 Ambassis agassizii | reverse complement strand
GTGTTCCTTGTAAGTCCTCATCCTTTAGCAGTTAGCTAAACACTACAAACATTTTCTTCGTGTTTGCTTTGTTTTCTGTGTTTGTTATAATAAGTATTATACTATGTATAATTATTACTATTTGTTTTGCAACTTTACAACTTATTTATCTATTATTTTACCCAGTCTTACCGTATGGAGGAGCTAACTGGAAAGCAGGGCGGCGCGAAACCTCAAACGAAGGCGGAAGTAAAGTGCTGCTCATCCTCTCGTCTGGCTTTCTTCTTCGCTTCTCTCGCGTCCACCACGCGGATAGAATTCGTTCCCATGATGCCTTGTTCAACATGGCGGCGCCCTGGTGTCGGCGTGTGTGTAAACAGTAGTAATATTAGCTAAAAGGAGACACAAATCGTGCTTTTCATGACTTATTTACACCGTATGCGAGTTTTAGAGATACAGATCTTCTTTTATAAAGCACCGAAGCAAAGATGAAGATAAAATCGAAGTCATCGTATCACAAATCTGAGAATACCTTCAGGGTAAGAGTGAAGTAAGACAGCAGCATGATGAACAGGGATCGCAGGCAGAAAGTGGTGTTTTAACGTAATTTCCTTATCGCTGTAATCATTTTTATTATTGTGCATTTCAGTTACAGTCTGTCGTTACTTCTATTAGAAAAAAAACAATTGTTTAGACAGTTTCGCAGCCATGTTTAAAATGATCCAACTTGGGTTTTTTTTTCAGTTTCTCACTTTTGCTGAAAGACTCGCCAATGTAAACATCGACGTGATCCACCGTATTGACAGGACTGGATCTTATGCTGAGGTCTGTACAGTGAGTTACTATGACAACTCCGCTCTTATGGTCAGTTTGCTCCTCTGCTTACCTCTGACTGGTGATGAATATTGTTCTCCTAATACAGGAAGTAGAAACTTATTTCTCTGAAGGACTGGCAAAATGGAGAGACCTCAACCTGACAGAAAATTTCAGTATGTATAAAACTAGAAGTCTGTTTATTATGACTATGCTTAGAACTAGAGGTTATGTGAATCTGATGTCTTTCCCTTCACAGCTACATTTTTGAAAGAGGTGTCCAACAAGAGCCAGTCATTCAACATGCTGGTTTTCCATCAGAAGTCCATAGTGGAAAGTCTGAAAACGCACCTGGCTGTCCCAAACAGTCTTGCCTACCAACCTCTACTAGAGTAAGTCATTTTAATTCTGGTCGCCAAGATCTGTTTGGCTCTTCAGTCATATTCACTCCTCTTGTCCCTCTCTCCTTCCAGCCTGGTGGTGCAGCTGGCCAGAGACCTGCAGACAGACTTCTATCCCCACTTCCCAGACTTCTTCCTTCTGATCACATCACTGCTGGACACAAAGGACACAGAGCTTCTGGAGTGGGTGTTCACATGCCTCTCTTACCTATATAAGTACCTGTGGAGGCTCATGGTGAAGGACATGACCAACATATACAGGTGAGGGCGAATTGACGGCTGTGAGAAATTATGTCTATACTATACTAAGTGTTTTCACCCCACAGTTTGTATAGCACACTGTTGGCACACAAGAAGGAGCACATCCGCAAGTTTGCAGCAGAGAGCTTCTCTTTTTTGATGAGAAAGGTCAGATATGAAACCCGTCATCTCTCTTTTCTTCTTCATTATATGTTGGTTGCTCTCTGTCATCGACCAGTGTCTCATTTTTGTCCCACAGGTTCCTGATCTTGATGCCCTGCTGACTCACATGTTCTCAGACCTGGAGCAGAACCCAGATAAGGTGGAGGGAGCGGGCCAGCTGCTGTTTGAGATGTGCAAAGGAGTCAGACACATGTTCCATTCCTGTGCTGCAACTGTGAGTTTAACACTGCCGGTGTTTCTAATGATAATTATGTGCTTTTATGAGTTTCTTCATGTTTTGGCCTGGTTCTCCCTTCCAGGCTTTCCCTGTGGCTCTGCATAAACTCGGCCCCACAACTCACCGGGGAGCCGCTCTACCATGGGATTCCATCCGGGATGCTCTGGATCACATGGGCCAAGCTGCAGCCAATCACGTTGATAAAGAACACTTCCTGGTTTTGTGGGAGTCCCTACAGGTAAGATTGCTTCATCTAAATGTCTTCAACACTCCATTTTTTTGCTTCCTGTCCGATGATGGTGTGTGTCTTCATGTGCAGGCCGGTGTGGTGGAGGTTTTGAGTGTCATGGAGGCAAAGGGGGAAGACGCACATGTGGCCACCGAACAGCTGGAGAGACTGCTGTTCATTTTCCACACCCTGGTGTCCTACAAGGGCGGAGCCAAGATTACCAAACCAGAAGCCATCTGCCAGGTATGAGGAGAAGAAGACTAATTTATGAGGTTTGATTACATTTGTTTCCAAGTCAAGTTCACATTTAGTCTCTGTGTCCATGCAGACGGTGTTGCGGCTGATTCAGAGCACGTCTCTGTCAGATCCCTGCGCCCGTCTCCTCCTACAGATTATATCCTCTCTGCTGCTCGGGGAGAACATCAGCCTGCCCAACACGCTCATTCAAGAGATTGTCCAAAAGGTGTGTGTGTGTGTGTGTGTGTGTGTGTGTATAAATGTGATGAGTCACCAATAGTTGTGTGTAGACTCTGACTCTCTCTCCTCTTCAGGTGTTCAGCAGCACAATAGGCCAAGATCTGATCCTGGAGTTCACCAAAGAGATGTTCACCATGAAACAGTTTGAACAGGTCAGTTCACACTAAAGAGACGTAGATCTGTTGTTTTTGAATCTCCCTGATGAGCATGTGTCTCCTCCAGCTCTTCCTCCCCACCCTGCTGCGCTTCACCGCCGGGATGTTCGGCTGCGGCGACGCCCTGTCTCACCACTCCGGTCTGGACATCCTGGTCAATCTGATCCTGGCCAAAGCCCCGCCCCCCACAGATGGCTCCATGGCCTTTGAAACCTACCCGCTCCTCTTCACAGGACAAACCACAGGGTCAGATACACCTCAGTCATAATCATACATTTTAACCACACCATGAGGTTAAACACATTTTCTCCACCTGCAGAGTGTTCAGCAGTAAGGCGGCAAAACGGGCAACATCAAAGCAGCTGACGGTGCCAGAGCTGGTCCTGTCACTCATCCAAACCCCTGCGGACAAAGATCAGTCCATCAGTGATCTGTCGCTGCCGTGGGCTGCACTGGTGCTGCTGCCACACCTCAGGCCTCTGCCTCCAACCAGTGTCGTTCCTGCTGTGACGTCTTTTTTAAACCACCTCCTGTGTGAGATTGAAAATGAAAGACTGGGCAAAGGTTGGTCCGAGGTGTGCAGTCGCTTTGATATCAGCACGTTGAGTTGTTGTATTTAGTTTTGCTCTTCTCTCCTCTTTAGCTGCTCTCTTTGTGGCCAGACAGGCTCTAAGCTGCCTCCTCTCTCTGGACAGCTCGGCTCAGCTTATCTTACTGGTCACTGTGGACAAGATCAACTCCATCCTACGGTATGTTGCAGTTATTTTGCGTGTCCCGTCTTCTTCAGTATTTCCTCTAACCTCATCATTACTGGGACAGGCGGTTTCCCACAGACCTGTCGGCTCTGCTGCTGGGAGACCTGTACTACACCCGTCTGTCACTCAACGGCGTTTCAGAGCACCTATCCCACAATGCCCTGCTGGAGCTCTACCAGATGCTGCACGCCAACCTCTCCTCGAACATTTCTAAGGTTTACAATCACAAAAACAGACCTCATCTTTTCCGTTCAATTTACAGCGAGACTAAATGAATTATTTTCCCCCCTCAGATCCGCCTGCTGACCCTGAGGATCTTCTCTCAGTTTGAAGCAGAGCTCCCTCCACAGCCCGAGGTTCCACTGCCACTCCTCCTTAATTGAATTCTTTTTAGAAATGACGCACACTCATATCTGCATCTTCTCTCAGGGCGAGGAGAACGTGGAGGTGCAGCTGGTGTTTGCGGTGTGCCTGCAGGCGGAGCTGGTGCCGGCTTCTGTGCAGCAATACAGAGACAAGCTGCTTCACCTGCGGAAGCTGAGGCACGACTTGGTGCCGCGCAGTTTGCCGCAAGGGCCGCCGGGAACGTTCCAGCAGGTACACAGAAAAGCACCGATTCAACTGCTAGACTGATAGCAGCATGCAGTAATACTGAGCATACTCAACACTTTGTTGGTGTCCTCTATGAAGGTTCCTCTGCGATACCTCATCGCAATGCTGTTTGTCAACTTCAGACCGCTGTGGGACGCCGTCATTGATCTTCTTGTGTGAGTGTAAAGTAATCCTGACAAAATAATGGATATAATTATTTATATCAATACATTAGAAAGCTAACAATGCTAACTAGTATCAGAATACGTTCAACATGAGTTCCTTTCCTTCCTCTGCACAGGAGTCATGCCAGAGGGATGGACAATAAGGACTTCTGGAGAGTGTACCATGAACATCTGGAAATGGTGGCAGGTCTAGCAGGTGAGGCCAGAATTCACTAGGATTAGCTTCAACTAGATGATGCGGTGAGTGTCAATAGAAATCGGAAGAGACCTTCCCTTTATGTGCGTCACAGAAAAAGAGTTGCAAGAAGACGACGATGCTGACGATGCAGAGGAAGAGTCGGGCCTTCAGAGCGAGCCAGGCTGCGATGTCATCGAAAGCGGAGACGTCGGCGTGCTGTTCTTGGAGCAGCTGAAGCTGAGCTACGATCCCAGCGAGAGGACCGACTTCCCCAACTTCCGCTGCCTGCTGTGGCGAGCCATGGCTCAGTTCCCCGAATGCGTGGAGCCACGCAGCCGCGAGCTGAGCCCCTTACTGCTCCGCTTCATCAGGTCAGTGTTGGAAGCCTTCATTTCTAAAAATCTGACGCATATAAAATCTTGACGGCGGTCTTGTTGGATAGGAATGAGTTTTATCCCACCGACTTGCTGGTGGCACCGACTCAGAACCTGAGGAAAAAAGGGGACGCTACTCTGGAGGAGTCTGGGATGGCTGTGGAAGGGGAAGAGGAGGAAGAGGAGCAGGAGGCGGTGGAAAGAGGCAGACCGCAGAAGAAGACACTGCCAAGGAGAGCTGCTGCCAAGTAAGACATGCTTTGGTCTACAGACACTAATACTGACTGACTAGGGATAGGCAGTGGACCAAGTGAATTGAATTGACCTTCATTTTTTCCTCACAGGCAGCTCACCGACCATCTAAAGGTGTTCGCCAAATTCACCAACCCCCGTGCTCTCTATCTGGAGAGCAGCCTCATTGAGCTCTACAACCAGGTAACTATGACTACATCACAAACGCACAGCACAGTTTCCTCATATCACAACACAAATGATGTGTGTGTGTCCTCTTCTGTCCGTCAGCTGCTCTGCCATCAGGACCAGCACATACAGCGAGTGGCTCTGGACTGTGTTCTCACATACAAAGACCCCCACATTGTGCCATACAAGTAAGAAAAGTACAGACAGCCGCAGCTTGTTTCTCTCTCCGATCCTTCCTCAGTGGGCTCATTGTATGCTGCTTCGATTATTTCTCGTCATCGGCCCTCTGTGGTTTCAGATGCAGGAATGCTCGCTGCTGATTCTATCTGACATTATGGCCGCCTACTTTCCATTATCAAGCTATCCACTTACCACACATTCAGCCAACACGCGGACAGATGAGCAGTTCCGGGGAAGTTTAGCATTACAGATGTTTGTGTGCCACTTTGTTCGTGCTGGCACACTGACCTGCTTTCAGGATGGTGACAAAGAACAAGACTTCACCAATTTAACATGCATCCTGCTGAGTGTCTTGACCTGTGTGTGTGTGTTTTCAGGGAGAATCTTGAACGGCTCTTGGATGACAAACACTTCAAAGATGAGATTGTCCATTTCAACATCTCTGAGGAGACAGGAGTGGTTGATCCCTCCCACAGAGGCAGACTGATCCCACTGCTCATGAGGTACTATATTTATTTGTGTGTGTGTATATGTGTTTTATTTTTTATTTTTTACACGCTGTCACCCACACTTCCACTGTTGACTTTAAATTGTGTGTAACACAGGATCTTGTTTGGCCGTCTGCGCACCAAGCCCGGCAGTAAGTTCCAAGGGAAGGCGACGGCCGCCTCGCGCTCCTCCATCATCCTGCGCTTCCTGGCTGGCTGCCAGGCCGAGGAGCTGGGAATGTTCATCGACCTGCTGCTGGAGCCCGTCAGCCATCACAGCCAAGGTTGAACAAATGAATGAATAAAGCAGGTCTGTGTGATGTTAGCACTCCCCTGACATAAGCAGCATTGCGTTTGTGCGTGTCCTCAGGCTCCTGTCTGGCTGCAGTGGACAGGGCGGTGGCAGAGACAGACCTGGGTGCCGTCCTGCCGCTGGGCCGTCAGCACAGCTTGCTGAACATCATCAATGTGGTGATCCACAAACTGGGCCACCTCATCCACAGCTACCTGCCTAAAGTGCTGCAGATCCTGCTGTGTGTCACAGCCTCTGTGTCCACCATTTTAGACAGCAGGGAGCAGGTATGAACTACTAACATTTATTTCTTAAAAGATATTTTCACAGTAACGTGCGTTCATAGATACCTCTTTTGTGCTGTCCCAGCTGAGAGCAGGCTGCATTAGTCCTCTGAAGAACCTGAGGAGACTGGGTATCCTGAGGATCCAGGACTTTTTTGATGGTTTCGACATGTACAGCTTCAGCCCAGATGAGCTGGATGCTGTGTTCCAGGCTGTGGTCTGGCCTCAGGTCCGTGTTCAAAAACCACTTTTTGTGTTTGGATGTGTTTTTGGATGTGTTTTTATGTTTGGATCTCTTTTATTTGCAGGTTTGTCGTCTCCCATCAGAGAGCACCTACTCCCCCACCCCTCTGCTGAAACTCATCCACGTGTGGTGCAAAGACGCCAGGTCTGACACCTTTCTGTCCCATTTCTCCACATATTTGCTGTGTTCCAGCTCACACTGTTGTATCCGTCCCTGTCTTTCAGGTACTTCCCCCTGCTGGCCAAGCAGAGGCCTGACCATCCAGAGTGCGGTGTCCTCCTGAACGTCTTCGCCCTCCTCTCAGCCAAGAACACCTCCCCAGCAACCATCGCCATGGTGATGGATATAGTGGAGTCTCTAGCAACGACCGCCAACTTTGTAGCCTCAGAGGGTGAAACGGAGCTCAGCGTGAACGGCTCTGTGTTCCCACAGCCTGAAAAGGGCGCTCTCGTCACTGCAGGTTTGCTGTTTTCTCTGTTTTCACTGTGATTGGTGCTGCTGGAGAAAGTTGAATCATTTTTTTTTTGTCATAACCCCTCCAGACTCATTAACCCACGGCTCCAGGCTGCTGCTGCCTCACATATCCACCGTGCTGCACTATCTCAGCGGAGTTGTACGCAACAAAGACAGACTCAAGAAGAAGAAGTTCAGAGCACAGGTGGCCAAAGAGCTCAACATCCTCTCCAAGTGAGTTAAGATCCAGACTATTTGGACTGGGGGGGATTTTTATTTTTTTTTCACATCCTTCTGTTCCTTCCAGGGTCAGCCGATTTGTGAGCGACAAGGAGCAGAGCTCTGTGCTCATCAGCCTGCTGCTTCCCTACCTCCAGAGAGGAAACAATTCTCAAGTAAGTCACAATCACCCTCTATTATTACTATTACCCTAATAGTTCTGCAAATTCAATGCAAACTGCTGACATGCTGATTTCAGGAGACGGAAATCGACATCCTGGCCACCATACAGAACCTGCTCCAACAGTGTGTGCAGCCATCCGCCTTCCTCCGGCCGCTCGGCAAACTCTTCTCCATCATTCACAACAAGCTGCCCAGGCAGGCCCTCACCAACGTCTTCCAGGTAACTACAGACACGCCTTAACATGACATTCTTTACATTAACTACAAACTCTTACTTATGATATGCTCTTTGCTGCCAGTCTCTGTCCGATTTGGAACCTTCACTCACATACATCACTGAATTAGCAACAAAGGTAAGATTCTGTTCATCATAAATATATCATTATTATAGAATCAGTAGATATACATAATTATTGTCCTTCTTCTCAGCTCAATGCATTTGACAGTCGACACCTGGATGAGATCTACTTCGACGTGCGCCTGACGGCTTTCCAAGATGCCACCAAACGGGTCAAAGAGATGCAGACTCTAGACTTAGACTACATCAGCACCATCATATACAACTGTTTCCACACCTATGAGGTGAGCACACAGGTAGCAACTGCACGCTAAGAAAGTTTTGTTGTTTTTTGATCCGTTTCTTCTCTCTTTTTTTTGCAGATTGGTGACATGTCGCTAGCGGACAACGCCACCTTGTGTCTGTCTGCAGTGATCACGCAGCTGGCAGCGGTCGGACCCGGAGAACAGATCTACAAGGATGTAGTCCAACACACCATCCTGGATGCTATTCACAAGGGGCTCCACAGCAAGACGGAGGTAATCTCTGGTTCTTCGTTCTTTTCTTCGTGTTGTACCGGAGCAGGTTTAGAAATGAGATCTCTCCTCCTCTCAGAGCGTGCAGCATGAGTACACCTCCATACTCGCCTGCCTGGTGAAGACCTTTCCTTCCAAGAAAGAGTTCAGGGACCTGGTGCAGCTCGCCAACTACAGTGACCCCGAGTCTGATTTCTTTGAGCACATGAAGCACATCCAGGTAGGAGAGGCGCCAAGGAAGCTCCCGCCTCAGTTCTTCTGTGTCTGACACATGCTTCTTGTTCAGATCCACCGTCGGGGTCGTGCCCTCAGGAAGCTGGCCAAACAGATAACGGAGGGCACTGTGGTGTTGTCACCACGCTCACTTCAGAATTACATCATGCCGTACGCCATGACCGCCCTGCTCGACGAGAAGATGCTGAAGGTGACTTTTTCATTTTATAGCACCAGATGTGTTTGGCTACATATCTGTGCATCTAAATGTTCCTTTTTAACCCCAATGCAGCATGAGAACATGATATCAGCATCAGTGGAGGTGGTGGGCGCAGTGTGTCGCAAGCTCACATGGTCCAAGTACCTCTACTACCTGAAACACTTCATCCACATCCTGCAGACGGCACAGGCCGACCAGAAACTGGCTGTCAGGTCGGGCTTTTGTTTTGATTACCTTTAGTTTGCTACTTAATGCTACTTCTACTGATTATTGATGCTTTCTCTCTCACAGTTTGCTGGTCACTGTGCTGGAGGCGTTCCACTTTGACCACAAGACCCTCAGCAGAGAAATGGAAGCAGCCAAAGCCAGAGAAGCGGGCAGCGTCACAACGGAAGCGGACGACGAAGACGAAGGTGCAGCCGGCGAATCGGACGCAAGCGATGACGAGGAAGCCATGGAGACTGACGACCAGGCTGCCTCTGCTGAAGTCGCCATGGAAACGGCAAATGGCGAAAAGGATGGCATCTCAGAGAAACCGGCCGCCACCAAAGCCAAGACGGCACAGACTGCTCCTGCGCTACCTGCAGCAACCAGCGGGCTGCCACAGAGCACAGAGGAGCTGGAGTCTCTGATCAGAGCTATACACCAGACTGTTAATGATACCGTGCTGCCGCGCCTGCACAAGTGTCTCACAGCAAAGGTACACACACACACGTTGTAATCTCTGAAAACGGCAGACAGGTTGTAGAAAAAGTGTGTGCCTCCTTCAGGTGACGCGTGACGAGGAGCACAAAGCAGTGAAGTCAAAGGATGTGAAGGACGAGGAGGTGGCGCGGATACCGATAGCTTTCGCCATGGTCAAGCTAATGCAGACTCTGCCTCCACACATCATGGAGGTCAACCTACCCGGGTACGCAGCTCTGTGAAGAGACACTGAAAGACTACTCTGTATCTCGTGATCAGGCATTTATATGGCTTTCTCTGTGTCTGTGTGTTGCCCAGGATCCTGATCAAAGTCTGCGTACTGCTGAGGAACCGCTTCCAGGAGATCAGGGACGTGGCGAGGGGGACTCTGGTGAAGATCATCGAGACTTTAGGCTGCAGGTATCTGCAGTACCTGCTCAAAGAAATGCAGGGTGTTCTGGTCAAGGGTTACCAGGTAGGAGACAAATTCATAGATGAAACACATGCAGACTTTTTTCAGTATACCATCACTAATAGTTTTTTGCTCTTCCTCCATCCAGGTCCACGTGCTAACATTCACAGTGTACCAGCTGCTGTCAGCACTCAGTCCGACCCTTCACAGCGGTGCCCTGGATCCCTGCATGAACATGCTCATCGACGTAAGTTTTTTTTCTCTTCACATAAACCTCCCTAGATGTTCATAAATATGCATCTTTCTTCTTCTTTGGTGTTCAGATCTTTAACAACGAGCTGTTCGGGGCTGTGGCCGAGGAGAAGGAAGTGAAGGGCATCGTTTCCAAGCTGATGGAGGCGCGTCACAGCAAGAGCATGGACTCCTACGAGCTGCTGGCACAGTTCTGCAGCAAGGAGAGCATCACCAAGCTCATACTGCCGCTGAAGGAGGTGGGGACGGGCTGCAGCTGGAGAAACCTGCTCAGACAAGGGATAAAGCAATAGTTGACAGTTCTCTTCACTCTTTTTCCATACAGATTCTGGAGACTTCATCCACTTTGAAGGTGTGCAACCGCGTGGCCGCTGTGCTTCGCCGTCTGGTCCTGGGACTGCTCGCCAACGCCGGCATGACTTCACACGACATCCTGCTGCTGAGCTACGGCCTGATCAGCGAGAGCCTGCCGCTGCTCAGTAAGAAGGACCGGTACGTATTCAGCCGCAAGTTATTTATGACCCGTTTCGTCCTTGTGACACACATGTTCACGTTTGCAGAGAGAAATCATCGGCACAGCCTCCCCCTGATCCCAGACTGCCCCCTCCCAGCTGCCTCCTCCTGCCTCCCACGCCAAAGAGGGGCGGTCTGAAAGCGCCCGTCAGCAGCCGGACCAACATGCACATCCTGGTGGACGCCGGCCTCAAGGTGCAATGACACGCACACATTTCTGCATGTAGGAATGAATTTGTGCGTCTGAACAAGAAATAACCCGTGTATCTAACTCATCCAGCTGCTGCACCAGAGTCTGAGAAAATCCAAAGTCACGTCATCGGAGGCCTCCGCCCTGCAGATGCTGGATCCTTTCGTGCAGCTGCTGCTCAACTGCTTGGACTCCATGCATGTCAAGGTACAATATTATTCTCTGTGTACCGTTTTTTTTTTTCACTTTGTGCATTAAACTGGAAACTGCTGTGTCCTCCTCTCAGGTCATCACTGAAGCTCTGTTGGGCTTCACCTGGCTGTTAAAGTTCCCCCTGCCAGCGGTGCCGCAGAACGCCCCCCAGCTCACCAAGCAGCTCTTTGTCCTGCTGAAGGATTACTCCAAGGCCGGAGCTGCCCGCGGCGAGAACTACCAGCTCGTCCAGAACTGCTTCAAGGTTTAACACATAGGAAATATGCCCAGGTTTGTAGGAAAATGACAGTATTTTTTGACCTACGTTCTTTCTTTGTCACAGACCATCACTATTCTGGTGAAGAACATCAAAAGCAACAAGATCACTGAGACACAGCTGCAGGTGCTGCTGGGATACGCAGAGGAGGACATCTACGACCAGTCGCGGCAGGCCACTGCCTTCGGCCTGCTGAAGGTATCCACAGGAGCTAAATTATGTGTGTCAACCATCAACTGTGTGTTCACATGTGTGTGTGTGTGTTTATGTACACTCCAGGCGATTCTGTCCAGGAAGCTCGTCGTTCCAGAGATGGAGCAGGTGATGAAAAAAGTGGCCAATTTGTCCGTCACAGGCAGCAACGCTATGATCAGAGTCCACTGCCGACAGGTACCGTACACACACACAGTTAATTTGTTCACTCTGAAAACAACAACAACGTGGTAAACAGATCACTGTGCCATGCAGATTTATCTCAAGTACCTGCTGGACTACCCGCTGGGAAGGAGGCTGCGACAGCACCTGGACTTCGTGGTGGCACAGCTGCAGTATGAGCACGACACCGGCAGGGAGTCTGTGCTGGAGATGCTGGCATACATCTTCCACTCCTTCCCTCAGGTGTGTACAAACGACAAAATGATGAAAAAAGGAGGACAGTACTACAGATTTAAGGACACTGCGGTGAGCTCTGGTTTTGTTTTGTTTTGTTTTGTTTTTTCATTTAGAAGCTGCTTTTGCAGCACAGCGGCCTGTTCTTCGCTCCTCTGGCTCTTGTGCTGGTCAATGACGACTCCCCACGCTGTAAGAAAATGGCTGCCATGGCAATCAAGGCCCTGCTTACCCAGCTAGACTCGAACCACCAGAACTCCCTGTTCTCCCTCGTCAACACCTGGCTAAATTCAGAAAAGGTAGGTATCCAGCAGGTGTCACCCAGATCACCTCCACCTTTTTGCCCATTAGTTGGTTCACAGAGCTCCATGGGGAATCATACAGACGACATAGTGGAGGTCCATCTTCATGATTATAAGTCACATTCCTGCTTCTTAGGCCAGCCTGCGGCGTCTCGGCGCTCAGATCTGTGGTCTCTACGTCGAGGTTGAGGAGGAGAAGTTTGCCCGTCGTCTGGACGACCTGCTGCCTCTGCTGGAGAAAGGGATAAACCCCGACAACTACGAAGATGTGAGTCACAAATCGGGCAAATAATTAGCATGTGGAGTAAGGTCATTAAAAATATGAACTTTCAGATCGAGGAGGAGCAGGAAGAGAGGGGAGCAGACAGGCTGCTGTTCAGTTACCTGACCCTCCTCACCAAACTGAGCAAACACTGCGGCCTGCTGGAGCTCTCAAAGCCTCGCGACACACTCCAAAGCATCTGGGGTAAAGAAGCGATGTGCTTACTTTTTATTTACTCAGACACTTTACACACACGCTCACTCAAAGTGTTTTCTAGGGCACATCGAAGCCCACCTGCGGTACCCGCACTGCTGGGTGTGGCTGACCGCCTCCCAGCTGTTCGGTCAGATGTTCGCCGCTCAGCAGGCAGAGCGGCTGGTCGCCGTTTGGAGAGAGGGAGGAGATGCTTCATCACAGTCGGTCACCATTGACTTCATCTGCAACAACCTGGACAAAAAGGTAAGGCTTCTCCTTTGAATACTTTCTTTGTATAATTCCTACCTTTTTAAACTTTCCGTTTCTTTCTAGATGAGGGAGCTGGCGTTATCTTTCTGCCATCAACTACAGTCCAAGTTCCTAGACACGGCGTCGGGAGAGCAGGTGCACAAACCTAACCACCAGATCTCATCCACCCCACATATAGTCCATATTACCCTCATATTTTTGGTGTCACTCCACCCGCAGGTGATCAAGAACCTGCTGTTTGTCGGCAAGGTTATCTACCTCATTTCCCCCGAATCTGAAGTCGCTGCTCCTCAGGAAGAAGCGAAAGAGGAGGAGGAGGAGGAGGAGGAGAAGGAGAAGGAGGAGGAAGAAGAACCAATGGAGAATGGAGATAATGAAGAAGAGACAGAGGAGAAGGAAAAGGAGGAGGAGGAGGAGGAGGAGGAGGATGATAAGGATGACCGGCCACCTTCTCTTATGTGGCTGATGAAGAAGCTGTCTCTGATGGCAAAGAGAGAGGCAGCATACACTCCCAAAGTTCCTCTCAAGGTACACACAGACATGAGTTAATTACGCACTGCTCAATTTCTAGTGTCTTACTTTGACCTTCTTCCCATAGAGAACATGTGTGTTTAAATTCTTGGGAGCAATAGCCATGGATCTTGGAAAGGAAAGGATCGGACCATATCTGACCACTATCATCACTCCTCTGTACAGAGAGCTGGACAGCACATACGCTGACCAAGGTATGTACTCTATGTCTGTCTTATTAAAAATAAAAAGCAGAATTCTCACATTCTCTCCGTCTTTCCTCAGACCCCACATTGAAAAATCTGGCACAGGAGCTTATCGATCTGCTGAAAAGGCAAGTGGGGCTGGAGAGGTTCTCACTGGCCTTCTCCGCAGTCCAGAAGGAGTTTTCACAGAGGCGAGCGGCGCGCAAACGACACAGAGCCATGCAGGTATAATCCAGTGCAAACACACACAACAAGTGATGTTCAGCCCCCCCCCAATCACCTTACAGCTGTCCTTTGTTCTCTTAGGCGGTGGCTAACCCAGATATCGCAGCCAAGAAGAAGCTGAAGAAACACAAAAACAAAATCGAAGCCAAAAAGAGGAAGATCGAGTTCCTCCGACCAGGATATAAAGCAAAGAAGCATCGGAGTCACGCGCTCAAAGATCTGGCCATGGTGCAGTGAACTGTGTATCAAGGACACTAGGTGGCTGAATTCACAGGAGGCTCCTGTGTGCTGTACAAGTCTCACATCTCAACGTTACATACAGACTTTTCAGAGTGTGTAGAATAAGAATATTGTGAAAAATAACTTATTCCATCTTTACAGAGCCAGAAATGAGACATGTAGGGTCACAGCTGTCACACAGCAGGGTGCTTCTGATCACACTGATTCCACATCACAGCTAAAATCTATTTTTTATTTTCTTGCTGTGCTCACATTTATATCCTGTGCAGATAAATGTACACATTTTTTGTAATTAAAAAAAGATTTGACTGCAAAAGTCTTGATAGAATCACTGATGGCAATCTTTACTGAGAATCAATTTCACTGTACAAGCAGATATAAATATGCAACCATAAAACTTTGAGCATACAGTTAGTGTTCAGTAACTAAATGACTAATATGCCAAAGCTGCAATGAAGGATTTCAGATGAAAAAGGTTTCAACACTAAATTATTTAAAATGACTGAATGAAAAAAAAAATCAACCAGAGGAAAACAAAACAGAAATCCATGACATTTAATCTAGTACAAAAACAGTCCAGGCTGCAGTAACACTTGGCTGGAGGACAGTAGATACAGAGGAATATGTTAAAGAGGTAACATGGTGACAACAAGCCACCGTCTGTGGATCAGGAGCGGGAAAGAATTGTCTAATCTTTGTGCTTTCATTGAAAAAACACTTCCTCCTGCTGGATCTTTATAACACCTTTCAGTGATGGAAGAGTCCATCATATTAATCATTCTTTGGCTTCACTATATGCAATCACTGAATCTCCCAAATAAGCTGAAGCTAACATTTGTAGAAATACTACACAATCTTCCTCGTAATCCTTAATCATTTTTTCAGTATCAAAACTAAGAAGATTAATAAAATGACCATGAGTCTTCACACTTGAAGGTCTTTTTACAGCACATGAAGAGTATTCCACAATCAAACCCATCCATCACTGCAGTCTGTCAGTTTTCCAGACTCCTTCATATGTTTGTTGTCCAGTCCAGATGTTACTGCAGCCTTTGTTTCTCTGTCCCAGGTTCAAAAAGTGTTAGGCATTGGGAGGCCAAGGCTTCAGGTGGGGGGCTGGAGGAGACAAAAGGAGTGCAATCCCTGGTCCAAAGGAAAGTGGGACATGGGGATGGGTCAGTCAGAAGGCTTCATACAGAAGGGTCAAAGGTCAGGAGTATATACAGAATGGGCAGCAGACTTTACTGCCGACTCTTCAGGGAATCCACCAACCTAGACGGACAGAACAAATATAAGAGTAAATACAGAGGAGATAATAATATGCACCAAGTATGAGCCATTTATTTCTATTGCATATGTAATGGAAAGATTGATAGCCTACCACTCCATTGCTTCATCCAGGCCTGTGCCTTTGGTAGCCGAGGTCTTGAAGATCTGCCATTTTCTGTCTTTGAGGGCAGGGAGGCCCAGAGCATTGGCCACTTCAGTTGGCGTCATTGCCTGGTCCATATCTTGTTTGTTGGCAAACACCACAAGGATCGCCTTCTTCAGCTCTTCTTCCTGAATCAGACATCAGATCAGGAAAAGATGACTTATTTAATTTTGCCATTCTTCATTCATATGCCCTGAATATATGTTTGTAATACTGGACAACTCGTCTCACATTCAGGTGATAACTGACACACGTACCTCCAGCATGGCCACTAATTCAGACTTTGAAATGCCCATTCTGTCGCGATCACTGCTGTCGACAACATAGATGACTGCATCCGTGTTTGAGTAATAACACCGCCAGTAGGGCCTGTGGAGCGAAAAAATAAACAGACAAGCAATCCAAAGAGCAAGTGAGAGAAAAACAAAGACTGATGGATGAAAAGATGAATAAGAGACTTCATATTTGGACAAAATGTTCACTATTCTCATGTACAGTAACAAGTAAAATTTATACTGAAAACTTGAATTATCAATATCTATATACTTCAGAGCTGTGCTCCTGTTCCACATGCGTGCATTTCCTGATATAAATACCCGACAGCTCAACAGCACAGTCACCATCTGTCATTCACACCTACCTGATACTCGTCTGTCCTCCCAGATCCCACACCTGAAACTTCAGGTTTTTATATGTGACTGTCTCCACATTGAAGCCGATTGCTGCGGCGAGAAAAATTTACATGAAGGCAGAGACTGTGACCCTGATAAATGTACAGCAGGATTTGAGTAGGGCTGCAATCAACCAAAGAAATTGTTGGTCAACTGAAGCCCTGAAAATTTTCATTTTTTGGTAATGGGACTGTCATTATCCGTGATGGTCAGGTGACGTTTCTTTAAGTTTGCCAGCATGGGGACGTTTTTTTCTGTTTGAAACGCTAAAACAAAAAAAACCCTCCGCAAACCACCAGAC
>JAVQJX010011076.1:0-10000 GCA_036025115.1 Ambassis agassizii | reverse complement strand
ACACACACACACACTCTGAGTCAGAGCCTTTATATGACGCTGCCATGCCAGGTGGTGATGGGAGCTGCTGGCCTCGAAACACACAAACACACATTCATAGAAAATTTTGTGAAACACATAGAGGATGGAGGGACACACAACATGACACACAACATGACACACAACACTGCCGTGCAGCCTCATCTACAGTCACGATCAATACACATGATCAGTTCAGCCTCTGATCAGAAACAGATCTCATTTATCAAATGGCTGCAGGTGCACCGCCGCTGCTGAAAGGGGCGGGGCTACTGACCTATCCTCTGACCGGGTTGGATGAAGCAGTTAAGTGTCTGTTTTTATTTAAGACAGAAAGAAGACTGATTCACTTCATTCCTGTTTCATTTACACACACACAGACACACACAGGCCATATGTCCTGTTGCTTTGTTCTCAACACACACACACACACACAGAGTCCAGAGGCCTGGAGCAGTGTGTTATTGTAACATGCTGAGTTGTGTAATCTGTGAGAAGTGACTAATGTGTTTTTAATCCATATGGACAGACAGTTTGATGAGCAGCCATCACACACACACACACACACACACACACTCTGTAGGCTGTCTGGGTTCAGTTCAGGCGCCTCGTGTTTGTCTGTGTGCAGACACAACCGGCTTCATGGTGCCTTCAGGCGCATCTGAACGCTGCTCAGACTGCTCAGTGATTCCCGATAAGTTTACAACACTTCATCAGAGATCTGCACAACCACAGTGTGTGTGTGTGTGTGTATGTGTGTGCGCGCACTGACCTGTGGGTCGCTGAACACTTCCTGGATGCTGTTGATTGGTCCAACAGGAACACCAGAGCCCTTGAACTTTCTAAGCCAATCATCCGTCTTCTCCTGCAGAAACCTGACGATTCAAATGTAACGATCACAAACAACACCTCTGTGACAGTGTGTGTGTACCTCTGTGACAGTGTGTGTGTGTGTACCTCTGTGACAGTGTGTGTGTGTGTACCTCTGTGACCGTGTGTGTACCTCTGTGACAGTGTGTGTACCTCTGTGACAGTGTGTGTATGTGTACCTCTGTGACAGTGTGTGTACCTCTGTGACAGTGTGTGTGTGTACCTCTGTGACAGTGTGTGTACCTCTGTGACAGTGTGTGTACCTCTGTGACAGTGTGTGTACCTCTGTGACAGTGTGTGTGTGTACCTCTTTGACAGTGTGTGTGTACCTCTGTGACAGTGTGTGTACCTCTGTGACAGTGTGTGCAGGAGCTGTTTGCGGTTTCGGACTCTCAGCTTGTTGGTTTTGTACTCCGCCTCCTCTGTGAGCTCCATCAGCTGCAGGACCTGCAAACACAACAAACAGAAACTCACAGGACTCGTGCAGTCAGAGACCATCAGAGTGTGTGTGTGTGTGTGTGTGTGTGTGTCTCACCTGACAGACTCTGATGAACTGCTGGTCGTTGCCTGCAGCGACAACAATGTGTCCGTCTTTGGTTTTGAAGCCCTGAAACAGACACACACACACTCAGGCAGGTGGTGGTGCAGTGGGGGCTCAGAGCGGCCGCCCGTCTGTTGTTGACTTTGGGGATCACCATCAGTTTTTATTAAGTTGATCCTCCAGCAGGAAGAAATGAAGTTTACTCTAATTAAAGAGCGAGCCGAGTCCCCGAGCAGCTCGAACATCACTTTAATAACCTGAGGCCTGCTTCACTTTCAGCTCCTCTTCATCTCTCCTCCTCTTCCTCTCCCTCTCATAAAAACTCTTCACCACATGAAAAGAGGACGAGAGCTGCATACATCACACACACACCACATCCCGCTGCAGTGACCGTGTGTATTCAGACCGCTAACCCTTCAGTCACACCGCCGCCTGCCTTTCATCCTGGGCCTCAGGGAGTTGTGGCTACCGCGATCCACGGGGGACACGTCCACCCACAAACCCACCAACAGTCCTGAGAGAAAGCGGCGGGGTCACAGCGGGCCAGCTGCTGCCCCCTGCTGGCTGTAAATCCCATCCAAACCACAGCTGAAGCCACTTATCAGCCACTCTGCAGCAGGTGAGCTCAGCCTCTAGAGGCCGCTGGAGGAACTGCAGTGACACCTCTGGAAGCTGCTGCTCGCTTCAGACACATCAGTCACGAACCCTGCTGCTGCTGCGGCTTTTAAAGACGAAATATGAGCGAGCGTGTTTCTTTAAATATTAAATATGAGCCCCATAAAGACTCTGTTTGGATTTCTGTGTTGATGCTCTGAGGACATGTTTACCTCACATTAGTGATAAGAAGACGAGAGTCCTCGTTGGTTGGCTGCATGTTTGGATGCAGCAGAACGTTTGCAGCTGGAGCTCTGATTAGCGGCTGAACCTTTCCTCCTGTCTGCTCCCATCCCCTCATGTGTCTCCTCTTTGACATGGTGGATGTCTCCGTTCTGGAGGGTTTGAATTGACCCGTCTCAGAAATCAGATGTGAACTTGAAAAGCGTCGGCGGGGGACGGATGACTTCTTCAGCTCTAATATCTTCCTCGCAAAGCCGCAACCACAACACCAATAATTCTGTTGTTCCGACTGTCATGATCTCCAGCGAACCCGTCTGCTTCGCTTTCATCTCCGGCGCCCGGAGGGAACTGGGGGGGCGGGGGGGCGCAGCATTGTGGGTAAAAGTGGTTCACACGAGGATTAGATCTGAGTGTTGGACAATAAAGCTGCGGCTGGTGAGAAATGACGACCACAAGAATCGAGCCGCCACGTTCACGCTGAGCGGAAGAAGAGCTGACAGTTTATCTGTGTGTGTGTGTGTGTGTGTGATGGTTTAATGCAAACGTCCACATGTGAGTCATGAACCTCCATAATAACACAGTAACATTTCCCTCAGGCTCACAGACACTAATGTGAAGCAGACTCTGACTGCTCTGCTGCTTCTTATTGATCACTCCGAGTGTTCATTCGATTGGCTTAGTTTAATATCTGTGACCTCTTCACTGAGCTCCGACTCCTTCATGTCCGTTATTTGTTGTTATCTTTTATGACACACAACAATCCTCTACACTAACTGCTACATGCTAGCAGCTCTACATCCAGGCCGTCCTCCATGAAGACGTGTCCGTCCTCTCCCTCCAGAATCTGAACAGGTTAAAGCAGCCGGGCAGTAACCCGAGGCTGCAGGTTCAGCTGACACGCTTCATCTCCTCTGTGCTTTGATTTGTGCTCCTTTCCATGCTCTTATTGTGTAAGTATCCATCCAGCCAACGCCCCAGAGTGCTTTGAATTTTTGTGCTGTGCTTTAAGTAGATAATTCACATTTTAACGACACCGCAGAGAAGCGGAGGGAGGAGACCGATGTGTTTTACTTGAGTCTCTCATGTTTTTAATAAACTTAGAAATGTGATTGAAAAAAAGAAGAAGACACAAGTGAAGACGGAAGAGAGTTTAACAACTTTTCTACTCCGCTGTCAGCAGCAGGACGCTCAGCAGTGTAATGTCTCACAAAGAAATATGATTTCCTTTGTGAACAATTAGCTGACAGGCCCATAAAAGCAGAGATGAGAGGAGGCGTCACGCTGAGCCGATCAGAGGTCACATAATGAGCTCAAACACTCAACGGGCTGGAACTGTCCTCCTGCTTCTCAACACTGATGTCTCAGCGCTCAGGTCACATGACCTTTGACCTCCACGTTCTGATCAGTGCATCCAACATGAGGACAGAGACACGCCAGCTGCAGAGGGGTTACCTGGTATGGGACGATGCTCTCGTGGGCCGTCCCCCAGCGTCGGGCCTCCTTCCCTGCATTCAGATAGTTGGCAGCAATATGGCTGAGACAGGAAACCTGAGAGACAGAGACACAGAGACAGCTGGCAGTTTGTCCTCAGCAGACAGATCCTCTGAATGTCCTGAACTGTCCTGTTGATCTGAATCCAGACAGGGTGAGCGTGAACGAGTGAAGCAGACATGTTTTGATCCTCCATGTTTTTAAATGTCAGCTCGTTTTAACGTCCGCTGAGCCCGAAGGAGACGATCAGGAAGGACGAGAGGAGGATGATTAGAGGGGAGCAGCGGAGGACGTGGACATGACGGAGGACAGACAGCCTGACACTCAGATGGGTGGTGCTGTCAATCACTGCTCAGTTTAGAAATCAATATTATTCTGCGTTTCAGCGGGGAAACCCACAACAGGACCCGGCCTGGTTCTAACTACAGGCTGCACAGGCCCGAAGGACGGAGACACCACATGTGAGACAGCGTCCATCAGTCCTGACAGAATCCAACCGGAGAAATTACAGGACGATGACGGAGGGACTTTGATGTGGTGAGAAGAAGCGTCCACAGCAGAGCTCAATGACAGGCAGAGAGAGAGACAGACTCCGTCCAAACGCCGTCATTACAGGGACATCGTCCCATTAATGTGTTTAATGTGGGTCAGTCGCACGTTAGAGGACTCCTCATGCTACAAAGGATGAATGATGAGTCACATGCTGCTGTTAGCGACGCCGCTAATTTACTGTCAGACGGACAGAAAACAAACCATTCAGAGGAGAGCTTTGGTCCACACATGGACAGAGGACAGCTGGACCCTCATGGTCCATTAAAGAAACAGACAGACACATGCTGGTGCTAATGTTAGCATGTTAGCCTGAGTCTGAGCTGCAGGCAGACTTCAGTCTTTACATGCTGTTTGTGTCAATCAGGACACTTTGAGGCCTCTGACAGCAGCCGGCCCAGTGCATTCTGGGAGCTGGAGTTTGGATCCTCTGTGTCAGCTGGTCCTGGGTTCACAGAGGGGTCCTGAATGATTCTATTAGTGATCTGAAGAATGAGCGTCTGTCTGTCTGTCTGTCACGGCCCCCTGCAGTCTGGGGAAATGTTTCCTGTTTCCCGTCGTTTCCGCAGCGCTCCCAGCTGAACCTCTCGGCCCGTTTCAGGACCCGCTTTAAGAGACGATTCGAATCCCCCGGACTCTGAGCCGAGCTCACTTAAAGCGCTCCACATGGACATGGATCAGTGTGTGTGCTCATTGTTTGCTTCCCTCTGCGGCCGGCGTGCCTGTGGTCGCAGCACTTCACACAGGAATGCATGGTGGGATAAGAGGAGGGAGAGGAGAGGAGGATTGTGGGTATTTTATGTGTAGCAGCCCCAGGAGTTAACCGCAGGGATCGAGACCTCGCAGCCTCCAAAACCAGCCTCAGCCAGCGCTGCGCTGTCGGCGCTTTATCGGCCCATCGGGCAGTCATGTGACCTAATCAATCATCTATCGCTCCTCCATCATCACCCTGAACACATGAACCCTTTCAAAAGGAAACAGGCGGCTCTATGTGTTTTGATTCTGGTCTCTGAATGTCCCTCCGGAGGCCCATAAAGTTGTGAGACGAGCTGAACGGGTCGCGTCGCTGCGTCTCAGCGCCAAAGAGCTGAGAAACGAAAACACAGCAAACATAAAACACACCTTTAAAGCAACACTGTCACACAAGCAGCGTGTCCCCGCGCTGCAAATCAAACGCACCCCGGGCGCCTCGAATACTTCAGAGTCCAGAGCGACGCGCGCCCCCATCCGTCTGCCGAACCGCCGGCCTCAGGATTACGAACCGCCGGGTTTGTTTAAACTGTGCCGAAATATTGATCGCTGAGTGTAAACTGAGGCGACTTTTCAGGATAAATCAGGGTGTGTTTAAACACACACACACACACACTTCTGTCAGAAACACCCCATCGGTCAGGATGGAATCTGACACTCAGCATCAGCGGTGACATTTACAGACTGTCCCTGAATGCACCGCTGTAAACACCTGCAGCAGCTGAGTCCGTTTTAGGAGGCTTTTCAAACAGAGAAAAGAAACTTTTTTTTGCATAAATGATCCTTTTGATGAACTTTTTATCCATGAATCATTAATGTTTCCGTCTGTGACTCAGATCTGCATCATATTCAAACATGAGGATGAATCATCACTTTGTTTGAACCTTTTCTAAATGTAAAACATCACATGCGGTGAATAACTCATCACGTACTTCTGTTCTCATTCTGCGTGCTGATTGGCCGGTTGGTCTCACCTGTGAGGACAGCAGGTTGCAGTCGATGTGGACGCCCCTCCCCGTCCTGTGCCGCTGCAGCAGGGCGGCCATGACGGCTCCGTGCGCGTACAGCCCCGTCGCCAGGTCTGTCATGGCGACGCCCGGGCGCACGGGGTCTCCGTCCTGCCAACAGAAGAGGAGCATTATGGGAAGTGAGGCGGCCATGATGTGAGCTGATCACTGTTGGCTTTCATGTGTGAGGACATGAGTCCAACTTTGAGGGTTCATCCTCTGAGGACACAGCAGAGTCTGACCTCGGGTCCTGTGATGTGCATCATCCCCGACACCGCAGAGGCGATGGAGTCGTAGCCCGGACTCTGAGACTGAGGGCCGGTCTGTCCGTAACCTGAACACACACACACACATTAGTTTGTCTGACCTGTGAGGAGACGCTTCAGGGAAACAAACCGTCGCCCGCTCGGCGTCTCCTCTTCCAGGAAAACCGCATTCCAGCAGCGTGTTGAGTCTGCAGCTCTGACTAAACAACCAGACAGAGTTCCTGCAGAGGCCAGAGACAGACCAACACACACACACTGTAACCCTGAGGACCGATCACCGGAGGAGACAGAGAGGAGCTCTGAATCCGCCTCTGTTCGCTGATCGGTTCTGATCGTCAGCTTTTCTGACAGGTTCTGTTTCACACTGTAAATCTGCATCCAGCTGCTGCAGCTTAATGAGGCCTCCTGGGTAATGTAGTCCTAAAGGAGGGGAGGCGCGATGATGCTGGAACACAGAGAGACAGACGAGGACAAGAAGAGGACAGACAGCGGGGAGGAGGCGAGAGGAGGGGTCTGCACTCAGAGGCGGGAGGGAGCTGAACCTACAGAGAGCCTGTCTGATTACCTTCAGGTCAAAGGTCACTGTCCCATCACATCATGCTGCTCTTCATCAGTCTGACGCTGATGCACGCTAACGTCTCAACATGCTAACACAAACGTCACCTCACTGCTCCGTGACTGCAGCCTGCAGGGGGCGCTGCAGGACTTCATCAGAGAGCTGTGAGGGTCAGTGTCCTGATGTGGCCTCACTGTTATCACCGCTTTGTTACTCTGCATCAGATTATTATTGCTCACACACCCATAAAGAAAACCAACACACACACACACACACACACAGAGCAGTAAGCGCCTGTAACTGTGTGTGTGTGTGTGTGTGCAGCAGCCCCCATAAATCCAGCACGAAGCTGTTACTGACTGAGCGGCCCCTCTCTGTGGACTCTGATGACACCTAGTGGTTCAGTGTGAGAACAGCAGGAGGTCTGACAGAGTGATGAGTCAGTTTCTGTCTGAGGAGTCAAACATGAATCAGAGTCTGTGGTAATATGGACACGAAGGATCAATGAGTGTGAAAGAGACGGACACACACACACACACACACACACACCGCAGCACGCCTCAGTGAATCAGTGTTCACTTCTTCTGCCTGTTTACTCACAGAGAGCATCCTGACCAATCAGGATCAAGAGCGCCACCCTCAGGACTGAACACACAAACATGTGAGGAGGATGAGGGACAGACATGTCAGAGTTTAACCCTTCAGGCGTCTCACAGCAGTGCAGCTGTACCTGATATGGAGCAGTAGACGAGCTGCGGGTTCACTCTGCTCAGCTGCTCGTATCCCAGACTCATCTGCTGCAGCTTCCCGGGCAGGAAGTTCTCCACCAGCACGTCACACACTGCAGCGAGCTGAGACAGCGCGGCAACATCATCATCATCTTCATCATCATCATCATCAACATCAATATCTTCATCATCATCATCATCATCAACATGAGCAGCAGCATCATCGAGACCGCCTTCTCAAGTCATACAAACACACTCAGGGTGCTGTGTGTGTGTGTGTGTGTCTGTAAGTGTGTGTGTCTGTGTGTGTGTGTGTGTGTGTCTGTAAGTGTGTGTGTCTGTGTGTGTGTGTGTGTGTGAGTCTGTGTGTGTGTGTGTGTGTGTCTGTGTGTGTGAGTCTGTGTGTGTGTGTGTGTCTGTGTGTGTACCTCCTGGATGAGCTGGACTCCTCTGGGATGTTTCAGGTCCACAGCGATGCTCTGAAATCAGACGTTCCAGCTGTTCATGAAGCCGCTCTGGTTCAGTTCAGGTCCTGAAGACTCTCAGAGTCCAGAGAACAGCAGCAGACACACATTCACAGCAGAACAAAAACATGGAGGATCCGAGTCGTTTCTGTCAGACCTTCAGATGTTCTCAGGTTTCTGTTCTCTCTGTGTTTCTGTGTGTTCTCTGTGTTCTTTGTGTGTTTTTGTGTAGCTGTTGTGCGTCTCTCTCACCTTCTTGTTGCGGTTGACGCTCAGGAAGTAGGCGCTCTCTGAGCCGATGAACGGAGGACCCCAGGCTCTGGTGTCGTCGCCTGCACCTGCACAGCGACACACATACCCACAATGCCTCACTCAGCCTGAGCTGTGACACACACACACACACAGAGGACTCACCTGGCCGCTCCACTTTGATCACCTCCGCTCCCAGATCTGCCAGGATCATGGTGGCAAAGGGGCCGGCCAGGACTCTGCACACAGAGAGGAGGACATGAGCGAGCGCGCGGCGCGGGCTGAGCGTCGGGGGAGGAGCCTCACCTGCTCAGGTCTAACACTCTGACTCCCTCTAGTGGTGGAAGGGCTTCACCTGCAGAGAGGAGGGTCACATCAACACGTTACACACAGAGCGCCCCCTGCAGGAGCGCTGCGGCACTCTGTGGAATAAACTTCATGAAAACATGGAAAAGCAGCTGCTGCTCTGATGCTAAGCTAGTTAGCTCTGAGTGTTTCTCGGTGTGGATTATCCACCTGTTACCTGCTGCTGTGTGTTGACATGTGACAAACTTCCTGTCTGTGTTACCATGACAACCATACTCTCTCACACACACACACACACACACACACACACACACACACACACACACACACACACACACACACACACACTAAAGTTCACAGAGACAAACGGACGCGCTGCGCGTTCACACACTGTTACCCACGCTCACACAGGAAGGCTAATGTTAGCCAGCTAGCTGCTACCTGTTTGTGAGCGGAACGTCCGGCGCGCGCCGACCGGAAACACCGGCTGATTCCTCCGCAGCAGCAGCAGCGAGCTCCACGCGGCGGGACAGCGCGCGCCGAGCCGGGCTGTGAACTCCCTGAGAGGAGCGGCCATGTTTCCACCTGTTAGCTGCAGCTACAACTAGCAGGACAGCACTTCCGGTCACAGGCTTTTCACAATAAAAGTCAGGATGACCCACCAAGGAATAAAGGCAACAACTTTACATTATTTATCCTGTTTATTCATATTTGATGGATACTTTGTTGATCCCGAGGATTCAAACACATAAAAACATATTTAATCTGCATCATTCACAACATGAGTCCATATGAATGTATATAAATATTGAACTGCTTCCCGAAGACCTGATTACATCCTCACAGTAAGAACACCTGCAGCCTGCAGCGCCCCCTGCTGTCAGTGAGCAGGAAGTGACTCACCAAAATAAAAGTTTTCTAACATAATATGAAAAGATTTAAATTCAGTTTGTGTGTGTGCTGCTCTCTCACTGAAGAAAACTGCAGCTGCTGTTTGTATGTGCAGACAGCAGAGGGCGCTACAGCACAGCAGAGTGTTCAGACAGGAGGAAGCAGATCTGTGACACACACACACACACACCTGCGGAGCTCTGCAGTGAAACAGAAAGTATTCAGAGAGTTCAGACATTTTAGAGATGACGGAGCAGCAGAAAGAAGAACAAGGTGAGAATTCATCCAACATGAGATTAGTGTGTGTGCTGCCTACCATCTACATGAGCACAGACTGAGGATCCATCCTGTGTCTCTGTGTTCATCTTCGTCTTAAGTTGTGTTCTGGCTGACACACTGTGAGAACAGCTGACAAACACACTGAAGCAGAGCCTCCATCACAGTGACAGCATCTCTGTCAGAGCACTGCGGCCACAC
>JAVQJX010010986.1:0-11249 GCA_036025115.1 Ambassis agassizii | reverse complement strand
TGAGGGGACCGCGTAGGCATTGTTACTGTATTGGCATCTTAAAAAGATTAATTGTGCCCTAGGTGGTTTTCAATTGGTAAACAATTATTATAATTCTGCAAGCTTCATGTATAATTAATGAGCGGATTAAATGGCTGATGCAGGGCCTCAGTTTCCTTTACTGGGTGTAGCAATATTATAGCTGGGTGCAGGTTACTATAGTTAAACTACTTCACATTTCACTTCATTTCAGGAAGGCTTTTAATGTCAAATGCTATGAGATATAGCTTATAAAAACTGCATACACCAGGAGGAATAGGAGAGGCTCCTGTGGGACATGCTTGAACAGCAGTGTGTACGATCCTGTGGCAAAAAATGTGGCACACAACAATGGGTGCAGGCGATGCCCTTCCTCATTGTAGTTCAGTGTCTGAGGTACAGTACATAGAGCAGAAATGCTGAGCTAGTTTTTCCAAATACCATTCATTTTCATAAGGTAAGGTCTTTTTGCAATTGAGTTGAGTCTCGTGATTAGGGTTGTCTTGTGTTTCAAACAATTTTTAAATATTATGGTCCATCTTTACTTTTTGAATTTGAATAAAACCTGTTCCACATAAAAAAAAATGCTGTCCTCCAAAAATCCCTTAAATCTATAATTATAACAGCTGAAGTAATTTAATCCTCACCTCCCCTCAAGTCACAGGAGTCCATTAAGAACAATGGGTCATTAACCTGTCCCAACACAGCTCCCTCGGCAGGCTCATAGTCCTTAGTCTGATGTTACACATGCCAGACACAGACAGTGTTACCCCCAAACCATCTAAACATTCACAGCACCTCAAAAAAAGCTATAAAACCGAACAAATGTCCTTCTCTACTTTTGTTTCTTCCTGAATGCACTCAGTAGGATCTTACCAACACTAATGCACATGCCTGCATATCAGTTCTGACCTCAAGACAGCAGAGAAAAACAACAAAAAAGTATAAATCAACCAGTTCCATAATAGCTACTAACAATAAATAAATGAACCTTAGTGGGCTGAGCACAAGATTGCTGAATATCTTTGTCATGCAGCAACTAGAGGCACTCAACTTACTGTGATCCACCTGCTGGCAGCTACAGCAAATGGAAATGTACCATAGTCTATGCAGTGTGGCCAGGCTTTAAGGAAGGATTGTGATCCTGCTGTGCGAATACATCAAGTCTCTATGTCCATTGCTTGTGCACACAGGTAGACGGAAACTAGAGGCACTCAGATCTTAGGGTAATCCATCTAATGGCAGCTACAGCTAATGGAAATGTACCATAGTCTAATGATTTGTCCACCTTTAAATTTGGTATTTTTTCTGGATTTGGATTTTTCTCAACTTCACTCCTTCACAGTAGCAATTTCAACACACACAATCTGCACAGCCATCACTGAGTTTCTACCCTTTCCCCTTTCACAGGAAGGCAACCTCTGGAGTGGGCCCCGGCCAATTTGAGCTTGACAAACCAAAACGAATGGCCTTCTCTGCTTGAGTTGGTTTCTTCCTGAATGCACTCAGTAGGATCTTACTAACACTAATTGGCATGCCTGCATGTCAGGTCTGACCTCAAGACAGTAGAGAAAAATAACAAAAAGTATTAGTCAACCAGTGCCATAATAGCTACTAATAATAAATGTGAAAATATGAATATTTTTGTCACGCAGTGTGGCCAGGCTTTAAGGAAGGATTTTGATCCTGCGGTGCGAATACATCAGGTCTCTAAATCCATTGCTTAAGCACACAGACGGAAACTAGAGGCACTCAGTTCTTAGTGTGATCCACCTGCTGGCAGCTACAACTGATGCAAATGTACCATAATCGAATGATTTGTCCACCTTTAAATTTTGTATTTGCAACTCCCTTCAACCTTCCCTTATGTGCGCTGTTAGATTAAACTTATTCCGCATAAAACGTTTAAATGACCCTTGTCATTAGTGACCCTTTTTTTTAACCTCTCAACCAACCTGAACAATATGCCAGTCTGGGACTATGGGGACATGCCGTCTTAGACTGCATCGTGCTTGTCAGCAAGTGGGACGAGCAAGCAAAACAGCCCGGTTCATTTCAAACATATGACAACACTTTATCCTGCTGGCAAGTACAGTAAATAATAAGGGATTAACCCGTTGGTAGCAAGATTACACCTTTGAATTTGCTTGGAAGACACATACCAGCACATATACCAGCAGACAAAAGGGAAGAGATATTGTCATGAGGTAGGATGAGAAGAGGGCACAGTGCCGGACTATCTATTTCTCACATATTAAAGTCAACGGACCATAAAAATAGTGTTATGGCTGCAGGTCATTATTAATATCAGATAACCACCACATGTAGCGCTCTGAAATCGTGGCATTTTCCTGACCTTGAAATGTCTATTTGGCATTTTGGGGCCCAGTGCAGAGTGCACAGTTACAGGAAGAAGGAGAAGAAGAAGGCTTATTCATTGTTGGCATGATGGTGAAAATTCAATCATTTTCAGTCTTAATTAGAAAGCATAAACAATTTAATTACCTCAAAGGCAACATCTGCTTCCAGTGAAACGTTCAGATAGATTCAATCTGTTTATTCTATTTTTATAATTCTATAATTTTTAAGTTTTATCATATGATAACAACTTAAAAATTATAGAATTCTATCTGATTGCAGTGGGATTCTTTTTTTCATACAGTATACTTTATTAATCCCAGAGGGGAAATTACAGTTTCACTCCTATACATATATTTTTTTTTTGTCATGCATACACATTGCACACCGACCCATGCACATGCATAGAGGAGAGGAGGAGTGAGGGCCTTTTTGCCTTTGTTCTCAGACCATGTGATGAAAACTATTTAACCAAATTGCCTTATTTAAGTATTAAATCCTGGTTGGAATATATATGAACATATAGATTGAATTACATCCATTTTTGTAATAAAAACATCATCACATGAGACTACAAGACTTCATTTCACTGTCCATTCTAGGCTGGTTATCAAATGTATCCTCATGTTTTTCCTGTCAACCAATCACAATCTCCTAAAAATAATACGTCACACATAGCAACAGGGTCAACCGCACCTCCTCACTCACACTCACTCGCTCACAGTTAAAACTTTCAGACTGTGCCTTCCTCAGAGTCCCTCTAAGAATGTTCTTAAATCACTTTTAAACTGAGAGCTCCATTTTTGAGACTAAGATAAGAGCTCACTGAAGGGATTCTTAGAATCTTTATGAATATGGCCCCTGATGATCTGGGATTAGGTGACTGTGAAAAGCAGCCTAAGCAGAGAAACCAAGGCCTCTCTCTCCCTACACAGCACTTTAAGCTACACAGTTATCTAACATAAGAAAAACAAAAGACATTGTGATCTATTGTTTTGGAAATACAAAACAAACATTTCAACAAGCAACAATGACTAGAAAATTATACATCTACAATATACTCCTAATCCAGCCAAACCAAACAAAAACAAGCAAATTTAAGATTACGTGAAATCATGTAGTAGAAAGTAGCCAAGAAATTAGCATGAAATGATAAAATGAAAGTTGAACATCAAACCAACAATTGAACATTCGTATTAATATAATTATAAAGTAAGCATAACTTACAGATGGCGCTATTTTGTGGTTTCTTCTGGCACATGGTGTGGTTCACTGTCTGGCCATTCAAACCAGAGCATAAATACACAACACAAAAGGTTATATACTTCCAGGTGGAGTGACCTCACTTCCTGTACCCAATAAGTCACTTGTAATCTATTTTGGGCACCACTAGGTGGGGTTTCACAAAACGGTACACAAAATCCAGCATAAATATAGAGGGTAGTGTTAAGAAAAGACTTGAAAAGTGCTGGACCGCAAGTGGTCATTGATATTTGAAAAAAGACACTAATTTTGCACTGAAATTTTGCAAATTGTGAATTTATTATCAGGATTAAAGGACCTTAGTCTTAAGGCAGACATGCTCATAATACCTCACCAGGTAGGCACCCAGGGGTCATCTAAACCACATGCCTGAACCAACTCCTTTTTACATGGGAGAGCAGTGACTACTCTGACCTCCTCCTAAATGACGGAGCTGCTCACCCTACCAGCCACCCTGTGCAGGAAGCTTATTTTGGCCACATGTATTTGTAATCTTATTCTTTCCCAAAGGATGCCCTAAAGTATACAGTTAAAGAGCTTCTCCAAATCCGCGAAGCACATGTGGACTGATAGGCCCTTAAAGGACTCTAGTAAGGATAATTAGTGAGGTTAAAGAGCTGGTCATGTTTTTTTTCTCTTAAATCTGATCTGATGAATCATGTTTCCCTGTAGTTGTTCCCCATTTTTAAGCACCTTTCTTAAAAAGTGTGACCACCACCCTGGTTTGATGTCCCAGAGGTTCTGCGATGCTGCTGAGGGGGGTCAGCCAAGACCATTGAGTGTAAAAATAATGGACAAAGCTTCCCCATAGGCTCCTGAAGAGCTGTTTGGAAGCTTGTTGGGGGGGTTCCCTAACGCTCTGACAGTCGCCATGTTTGCAACGTCACAGTCCGACTAACTGCCAAATACAGAGAAAGAGGCGGAGTCAGAGTGGAGCTGAGGTGGGCGGGCAGACGTGGAAACGTGAAGCTCACGCTGTGATACGGCAACCGCCTGTCAGTCAAAGCGGTAACGCCCTAATTATGCATAATTTTAAATCGGAATATAATTAAAACGAGTGAGTTATAAAAAAATTCACACCCCCTACAGTTGACAAAAAAAAAAATCAGTTGAGACCAGAATGGTGTTTTGTACCAGGCTGTAAACATGTTTATTTATGCTGTGAAGTTGGCGATTTTAACTTGGGAGTCTATGGGGAATGACTCGCTTTTGGAGCCAGCCCCCTAGAGGCTGCGGTGTGAATTACATGTTTTAGCACTTCTGCATGGGCTTCAAGTCTGAGCCCCGGAGGTTGCCGCTTGGCCAAGACAGCCCCACAACATACAGAGCTTTGAGGAACCTAGAGTAGATTTCATCCACCACCATAACATCATAGCCAGAAAATATCCAAGCTAAATGCTGATGCTCTATTCATAAGAGTGTTCACACTTGTCACATCATCTGACTCATTTCTCCTCTAGTATCCCAAACTTTACTGCCCTCAGAAGACTGGGCCTGTAATCACATTTTTCATCCCTCTTTATTCACACTAAACAAAATAGAGCCCCGTAATATTAATTCAGTCTGGTTCAAAGGTCAGAGATTCATAAACTTGGTTACGGAAATAAAGAGGTTTGATGGCTTTGGCAATAAACGCCGAAATACTGGTGGTGACAGGAGGTCCAGAGGTCAGTTCATTGAACAGGCGAGGTATTCCTAAGCTTTAAAATGTGTGTGTGCAGAAAGGATGCTGGTGTCTAAAAGGTATAACTTTCCTCGTCTGTCAAACTGCATCAGTGATAAAATTGTTCATTAATGACCATGAAGAGTATGACAGATGCCCACTCCCAGTTCTAATAGTAAATTCTCTGATAAATCTTTTCACCAAATTTCATCATGTTTTTCAAAGAAGGTTCTTCCCCCATGTTATAATACCCAGCATTGCACAAGCGCATAAATCCTGTTGATTTTCTCCTGTAGATGCCTTGACAGATAGGTGTAGTCGGCCCCTGTGATCATTTTACTGCTTGCTTCACATTCCACAAACAAGCAGCCATTACCTTGATTTAGACCTGCTGTATGACGAATGTGTTAGTATGAGAAGTATTTTTTTCCAAATGCCAAAAGCTTAGACTGCAAATAAAAATGGCCCAAATCTTCCATGATGACACAAAAAAGTGCCTAAAGGGCATCTTGGCAGCACCTGAGTTCTAAAGTGACTGAAAGACTGAAAATATACCATATACAAAAATGTCACTGATACACTGACATAACACATTATGCTAAAATAGTATTTCTTTTATAGGTGCACGGCTCAGAACATTGCAGAATGGTATATGCATTTTCTGTCTCATTTGTTTGATTGGGTTCCTCCTACTTTCAGGACTTGTGTTACAGGATAAAACCTTTGTTTTAAAGCTACTATGAGATATTTACAGGGCTAAAAGCATTATAAAAATTTGTTTACAAAACATAAGCTGCCAAAGTCAAGTGTAAAAGTCAAGTAAAGTCAAGTAAAGTTAAGATTTTAAGCCAAAATTGGGACTACAAAACTAAAGCTTAATAGAATACAAAAAAAACAAGCAAAACTATCAAAGAACCAAACAAAACCCAAACAAAAGATGCAAACCAGAAACGAGGAGCAACACAAACAAGACAAAGGGGAAAACAATCAGGGTAGGGCATGAAATCACACACATTAAAATCAATCAGTAAATATAGTTTAAAACTATTATTTATTATTAATATATATGGTTAATATTTTTATTAAATACAAAAGAAACATACTGAAAAGAAGTTCATCATCATTTGTGTTCACTTGCAAACAGCTATTGCTAGTCTGCTAAAAGAGGTGAGGCAGTAAATAAAGCCCAGAAAATGTGATTCAGGAAGTGTGACTTATTTTGTTTTGAAACAAATGATTGGAGTAAAACCTGCTACAATTTAGCATCATAAATGTGGCTTTTCTGAAAATGTGACTTGATCCTTCTCCTTTTTTTCTTTCAGTCATCTGCTGTTCTTAAAAAGAACAGATTAGCCTGACAGCATTATACAAAAGCATGACTGAGGATACCCGCTGACATTTTCCAGACTAAGATTTGCAGGCTTTTAATTGGTGCTGCTGGGAGAGGCTGCCTTGATTATTTCATGTCTTTCCAAAAGTAAGCACTTCTGTTTCTCACTTTTTTTCCATAATTTTTTCCCTCTCTCTCTCTGTATCTCCCGTCCTCTGCCGGCCCTATCTGTGCTCTTCCCTCTTTCCCCCTCGTTCCGTTGTCCTCTGGCCTGTGGCAGCACCTCCTTATCACCTACTGCTGAATGAATGTGCTGCCAGCTCATTTGCGAACAATCAGTGTCGTCGGAACACAAAAGCAGCGCACAAAGCTCCCCTACTTCTCTCCACAAAGTTTTTGGATGAGGCAATTACTGGAGAGGAGATTGGAGCCAAGCCAAGATGTAAAGCAACAGCAAAAGAAGACGGAGGAGGGGGTCAGTGTCGGGGTGTGTGTGTGCGAAGCAGGGAGAAGTGAGAGAGGGTCAGGGAAGCAGAGAGTGAGAGGAGGGAAAGGGGGCAGGTGGAGTGAAAAGCTCTCCTGATTTCATGAATATTATAACAATAGAAGGAATGGAATATGCATGGACTGAGTAGAGGCCTGGTGCTCGCACTCTCTCCTCTCTCTGTAATCAGCTTCCTGGTAGTTTTTATTTAAACAAACATACTGCTGCAGTCATTATAACCATTTTCTCTTAATACCAAAATCACATCCTCATCCAGTCCCTGCTGTTGAAGACAACATTTCTGTAAAAGTTAAACTAACCTCCTGCCTGTGAAATGATGACAAAGAACAAGTATGTAAGTAGCATAATGGAGAATTATGCCTCCAACTAGCAGTTTTGTGATGCAAAGTATAAACTGTGGAGTCAACACTACAGATGGTAAACACAGCATCCAAGGCATGTTGTGGTTCTTATCCACATTTAACACAATCTACTGGGAGCAGGAGCACCTCTGATTGCTGTTTGTCCTTCTGGATTTGTAAGATAATGAGTTTTCCCTATTTTATGATAGAGGTCTCCAGGGACTGACTCGCCCCTAAAGGACATGGGTGGAACTGCAGTTTTTGGCACTTCAGCATGAGCTCATTTCTCATTCTTGCAGGTTGCTTCTTACATGAGAACAGAAGATGATTGCAAAGGGGACCAAAGATGAAGCTGTCCCTAAACATGTGGTCTGATAGATCGAAAGATCCTTATTCACATATTGTACCCAGCTTGCTCTTGACATCAGGCGCAGCAAAGGAGTAGAAATCTACTCCATGCAGCAAGTAGTGATCATGAAGCTTATTCGGCCCTGAACACAACTAAGTTAATGTACAGTACACACAAAAATACCTCACAAATTAATTTACAGTTGATCCACAGTTACAGCAGGAATATTATTAGGACTCTTTATAGTTCAAGAGGTCCTTATGGCTGCAGTTAGCTGGCTATTCGGCCGTATTAAAACAATGGTGCCATGCCAGTGGAGCCAGGCTGCATGCCAAACTATAAAAAAATATCTTTAAAAAGAATATCTGGAAGGTCATATGATGTTACCAAGCAGGGTAAATTGTCCCAGTTTTTCTGTCCTTTTGTCCAAACTCATTATCACATCAAGGCTGAGCGCTTCATCTCTCTCTCCACGTCTGTCTTTGTTCGTCCCATTGTGGTGAGGCGTAAAATCTTCAATGGGCCCCTACAGGATTACATCATCAATAAACCATTAACATCCTTACGTTTCATCTCCCTCTCTCACACACACACACAGGAAGTTTTTTGATGATGGCTGCTTGGACAATTTATCAAATTTTATTTGATAAATAGAAACGAGTAAATGAGTGGAAACATTAGTGTTAATATTCTACATATTTACACATGAAGAGGATGAGATCCAAGGCGATACATTAGAGAAGGACAGATAGAAGCAGGAGCACAGCCCAGATTATGAATGGAAAACTCAGTTCAGATACAGCAGCGCAACTCGTGGGAAAATTCACCTATAGAGTGCTGCTTGAACCTTTGTGAACTCTTTAGAACTTCCTATACTTCTGCATTAATATGATGGAAAACATCAGTAGATATTCACACAAGTCCTGAAAGTAGACAAAGAGAACACATTCAAACAAATAAGACATAATATATAAATATGTTTGGGGGTTGAACATGAACTTCCCCAAACATTACCTGCTGTGGACAAGGTCAAGTTTCCAGCACAAGTTGCCACATTGACGTAGCCAGGTTAAAAAGAGAGATACTGTACCTTCATGATCCTGTGTTATCCTAGAAGCTTCAAACAGGCCGAGTAATTGAGTCTCTATGTGTGTGTGTGTCACTCTTGTACTGAATGCTAATGAATGACTCATCATGAAAGCAAACACACTAGAGCCCATCATTGAAAGCAGCATTGAAAGCGCCTCACATGTACACACACCTGTAAAAACACACACTTGATTTGGGTCACAGCGGTCTCTTTTAATCTAATCTGAAATGGCTGCTGTCTGATTTGGCTGTTGTGTGGTGCCTTCTGGGATACACACTTAGGGTGTCTAAGGAGTTGACGTCACTGATGAGTGCTTATGAAGGCAGAGCCGGAGCTGTTCGGTGTATAAATGATGTTCATTACAAGCTGTCCAGATTGTTTACTCATCAGCAAGCTCAGGTTCAAAGACACAAAGGAGTAGTTTATGTCTTTGACATCCTTAGCTTAGGGATCGCAGCAGCAGGTTACAGTTCTGGTTAAGATCAACTATCAAAGTCATCTCTAACCACAAATGCAGAGAAAGTAGTGAGGACAACCAAGTTAAGCTAGTACAACAGCAACTCAAAGAGTTCTACACTCCCGATCTGGTCTAACAAAGTTGGAAAAATAGAATGGTCAACTAATAAGGTCAACTAATTGAAAAATGTTGGTGTGCTCATTCACAATACAAATAATATGCCAGTGCTATCATTCTTATGTATGAACCAATTGCATCCCTGAAGTGAATGAATAAAGAACGACACGACATCGCTCACAATGTACTGTTTGTGGTTTAGTTCAAATGAATGTCTGATCAGAGCCAACATAATCACAATCAAATAATGTTAAGAGGAAGATTGAGAAGAAGTGGAAGGAGTGAGGAGCAGTAGCTGCAAAGTCTGAACAGAGAAGTGTGTGGGTGTGGAGTAGGGCCCAGGACCGGCGGAATTGTGATATGACTGCTTTTAAGGACACAGACTTCATACATAATTTTAGAATGACAGAAAGAACCTCCTTCCACTGACTGGTTTCCACTCTGTCATCTGCCATGGTGTTGTTTGTCCTCAATGTCCCGCCTCGCAGAATTGTGACAACACCTTTCAATGACATCAACCGTCAATAAAGCAGGTCCATTGGGACAATATAGCAGTGTGCACACATTTATACACACCTACAAGGAATAGAAGTAGCACATTTAGTAGTCAAGTGGATTTGATTAGTTCAGCAGAGGTTTAGATTTAATGAAACAACTTGCAGCCTTTTGATCACCATGTCTGCACCTCAACAGGTTCATTGCTTGTTAAACAGCATTGGGTGTTAAGTGTCTTTTCTCAGTCTCGGTTGTACCCAAAGCAGGATCAGGCAGGAGAAGTGGGGAGAAGACATAAGGTCAAAGCTTTGAAGACCAAAGATGATCAAGAAGTGCCGACTGTCACATACTGTCCTCCCGAATAACGTCTCCTCAACCACATTCAACTTTTATGAAAACACACAATCTCACATCAGATCACACTAACAAACAGAAAATGTTTTAAGTAATGTGGACCCAAATACAAGACAAAGAAGATGACATTTCAAAAAGAGTTATAAAAATAAAAAAAAGGTCCTGAACAAAGGTAAGGTGCACACAAGAGAAACAAGAAAGGTGAACTGAGAGGGCACACAGACAAAACCAAGACACAGCACATGGACTAAATAGTAATTCTATGGCGAATAGGACACAGCTGGAACCTATGAGGAAGAGGCAGCTAACCACAAAGGGAAAACAACAGGGGGTATCAGGCTTGTGCTAAGTTCAGATAGTTAAGGCCAATATCTGTTCATGTCTTGGCCTTTCAACCCTTATGTCCTTTGCTTTTGTTTACTGTGACTTAAATGTAAAATCCCTCAATTATCACTGGAGAGTTTAGCCGTCATTGATGCTGTATTTACAAGATAACATTTGTGTTAAATTGTGTGTTGTTTTTGATTGTGTTGGTTGATTTTTCTCACTGAGATCTTTGGTGGATTTCAATCATTTTTCAGGGGACATTTTTTGAAATCACACAGCAGGTCCTATAACCTGCAGTAAATAACCAGCCAGCATTGTTTAGCAGTGTTTATACCCAGCTTATGTAAATAGACACCTGGTTAGCTCTGCATTCACAGTGTCACTTCAAGGGGAAAGCATCCTTCATCCCAATTTATTGCTCTCAACAAATATCTTGGTGCTGTCACATATTGTACATGAAGCTGAGGCCCCATAAACAGCAACCTGCTGGGGGGGGGGGGGGGGGGGGGGGGGGGGGGGGGGGGGGGGGGGGGGGGGGGGGGGGGGGGGGGGGGGGGGGGGGGGGGGGGGGGGGGGGGGGGG
>JAVQJX010010985.1:0-10438 GCA_036025115.1 Ambassis agassizii | reverse complement strand
TACTGTGTTTTAATATGAAGACCTAAGAGGGTCTTACATGTAGTGGACATTTTAGGAACTGGATTTTTTTTGCTCTGGTGCCTTGGCTTCATTTCTTGGAAGTTACCTTTTGGTTTGAGCCAAAAAGAGCAGACTGTGCAGACAGTCTGGTATTTTTATTCGAAAACTGAGGGTTTTTTGCACTATTCGGTGAAAGCTCTAGCTCTTTTATGCTGCTTTTAGCTGTCCTTTCATGATACTAGGTGGTAGAAGTAGCACCATAACACACTAAACTACAATTAGTTGGTGACAAGATAAACGATATACTTCCTACCATGTACAGTAGAGTGTCACATAGCCGCTAGCGTGATTGCAGTGTGTTAACCCTTGTTTCTTTTTACCTCATACAATATGAAAGATCAGGTTGCAGAAACGGTCTGATCATGCGTGTGTCACTGTCAATAGAACCTGCAAATTAGCCACGAGTAGAGTTCAATTTCATTTCCGTAACTCGGGGGGATGAATTATTAACACCAGTAATTAACCTGCCGGAGGCCCTGTTGCGTTCATAACAGGCAGAATGATGAGGTGTCACATGTGTCTTTGTGTCACTTTCTCCATCTGCTCGCTTTCATAAACACCTTTTAGCACAACAGGAGCGTGTCAGTGCTTTTTAGCAACCACACACACACACACACACACACACACACACACACACAGGATCTTAATAAGGAAAGGCTGCACATGTTCATGATACTGTTTCTCTCCATAGTCAGGTAGGAAGGAAACACTGATAGCAGTATTTTAAGTTCTGTTTTAACCTTGTAATCCAAGGGAAACAATTTTCCAGCCTGAAACAGAAACCGGCTTGTTAAAGAGTCATTGTATCTCAGTCTTCCTGTAATACAGTGTTTCTTCTTCTTTCTTTTTTTTGCTGAAACACTGACATCACGGATCAAATGTAGAGGCTGAGTCCATTTTAAATATTGTTTACACAGCTGCTGAGCTGTGGAAATAAATTCATGCTATGTGAGCTCATCGATGTGGCACGTGGAAAGAAAAGATGATTAAAAATTCAAACTATGAATGTGCAACACGTTCATTAGAGAAATGAGTCCATATTTGTTCAGTGCTAAGCTGAGCTGCTATCGGCTCTAGCTAATTATTTAGCATCTAAACACTTGACGACTTTGAGACAAATAACTGTTTTGATCCAGTTTTAACTGTGCAGTGCTTTAGACGTGACATTTACACCAATTTGTGTGTCAGCTCAGCATGTTTCACTGTAGCTGTGTTTCACTGTTTTGATTATAATGATGGGATTTTTGCAGTATTTATTTTTTTTTTTCTAAAAATGGTCTCATGTGGTCCACTGGACAGAGCCAGACTTTGCCTCCTTTTACAGAGCGTTTCTGAAAACGTATTTCAGACCTCTGGAGGCTTATTTGTGCAAGAATTTTAAACATTTTATCTCTCTCCCACCATCAGAACAGATTAATTTCTGAGACATTTCATACTGTGAATCTGTGTTGTTTATGTCCTGAGGGTGAAACTTACTAATGTGATTTCTGTTATACTGCAACATCCAAACCTCAGAAGAACAGGGCTCTGCAAAAGAATCCTCAAATGAACAAAAATACTGAATAATTTAGAAAACGGATGAAGCCGTCTGTAGTGTAAGAATCCTTGCAGGAATTTAAAAGTTGTACAGAGTCGCAGTTTTTAGAAGTCAGACAGGATGAAGTTTGACTTTGTGTCCAGACGCTGCTGGTTGAAGCCCAGTTCAGCAGAATGTGATCTGTTTCTCCTTGAGGGCTCCAGACTCTTCCAGACTACCAGCAGGGGGAAAAACGTAGAGGGGCGGAAAGCCAAGGGGGTCTGCGGTGCTATTCAGGTCTCAGGTGACAAGTATTCTGCGGATTTGTCCCGGGGCAGACAGAAAAGCCAGAAGGGCGAGTGTCCCCTCAAATGTTCTGGAAAATTCCCTGACCTTGAGGAGTGTTGCGTTACACCTTCCAATTGTAGGCTCCCAGGCTCGTCCCAGAACAGAGACTCCTTTGAGAGAGGCTGCAGAGAATTTGGAAAGTCAAGATTCAGCCATCCCCCAGAAGAAATGCAGGAATCAGTAAATCTTACGATAAGAAAATAAACTTCAGATTATTTAATGGAAGAGGACACCATACATTAACCTCTACATTCTTTCAAAGACTCTTTTTCTGTCAACTTAAATAAACTGTTTAATTCCCTCCCATCTCAAAGGCGTCAGTGAAAATGCTGCAGCTTTGTTTCTTTTTTTGTTCCCTGAGCTTCATAGAGTTGAGTTTTTCTCACTGTTTTCACATGCATTTCAAAGATGCTTTACTGTCTATGTAACACTAATACTAATAATACTATATTTATCTTTTATCTTCTCGGTTAATGAGTTTGAACAATGAAAACACCTTCTTCTCAAATGAAAATGATATTCTGTGTTTTATATTATAACATTACATCTTTCTCTGTCGTGATGTTATTTTATTACAGTAAAGCGGAAGTTTCCACATGTGACAAACTCAGGTGTGCACTCATCCTTCTTTTTGTGTGTGTGTGTGTGTCTTTACTTCAGATGGTGAGTCACGCCCTCTCTCTTCCGGATCGTCTCCGTGAATAGCCCCGGCTGCACGAAGCCGAACAGATCTCAGCTCAGCTGGTAAACGAAACCCTCTTCCTTCTGCTCAGCGTGGGAGAAAGTGCCACAGCAGTGCCGGTGTGGCATCTCTGTCGGCCGATAGCTGGAGAGAAAGCCGTGTTGAGCGATCATCTTTCAGTCTAAGCCACTCACCTTTCATGCCACGGCCCCGGAGCCAGCTGTCAGAACTGGTCTGTCAGCAGGAGTGCAGAGCGACTCTCACGTGGGCACAACCTGCAGCACAGCATCGATGCAAAGGATCCTCCTCATGTGACTAAAAGGTTTATACATGAGCGCCGAGTCATGCATCTGTTTGGATGACGCTCATATAAGCTGAAGCCACTTGGACTGACGTTTTGTTTTGTTTTTTTTGTTTTTTTTTTCTTTGTGCCCAGTGGGGCTGTGGGCACAGGGGGGAGCTGCTGTCAATTCTTCTCCTTTATGAGTTTTTGTCACTGTGGAAGTGTGTCTGAGTGGCAGAGGGAGCCAGCATGGCCAAGCCTCTGCTGAAGATACAGCGCTACTTCCGCAGAAAACCTGTCCGCTTCTTCTCCCTCATCCTGCTCTACCTGACTGCCGGCAGCCTCGTCTTTCTGCACTCAGGCTTCATTGGGGACAGTGGCCCCGGAGCCCGAGGGGGGCATGACTCTCTTGTAGCTTCGGCATCATCAGACGCTCGAGGACTTGGTATCATGAGGAGAGTGTTTAAGGAGACTCACAGGTCTGGGCGGAGGTACGGTCCACCTTGGATGAAAAAGGCTCTGGAGACAGAGGGCAGGGGGGGAGACTACACCAGCAACTGGAACCGTGCACTTAAAGGACGCAATGCCAAAGACATGGACGAGGGAAGAGGTGGGTTAAAGCCACACTTTGAGCTTTACCGTTTCAGTTTTCCACAGAGACCTTCACACATAAGTCAAATTTCAGCATGAATTGGCAGTCTGTAAAGCATAAGATTCCTCCTTAGTGCCCACAAACAATTCATTCAGAGAAAGAACAACAACACTGCACAGGTCTCATTTGTGCTGATCAGCAAGATTTACTGGCTTCACAACAATGTGAGGGGTTCCAGAAAGAGTTATTGTGTAACATAAGATCAGGACAAATGTTTGTAGATTCAAGTTTCTGAACACCAAAAAAAGCTGCTCAAAACATAATCCAAAATGGCAGCCACAATATTAATGTTTATGTGAACATAGTCACGGTCATTTATATGCACACAAATAAGAACATTCTGCCTGGACTGTTGTCCTGACTGTTGTGTAAAAATAATGTTATCTTTCAGACACCTCATGGAAAAAACTCACAGTTGACAGTCTGTCGTGTTTAAAAGTGGGTCTCTGTCTCCTTCCATCATGATCGTTGCAAACATGTTTGTTTAATGCAGGCAAACGAACACAAAATGCAGTAAAACCCACAACACACATATTCTCTATGCACTGTATACAGGTCGACAAAATCCTCCTAAAACCTGACTAATACCGGCTTAATCCAAAAAAGCTGCATTCAGCGAGAATATTAGTGGAATATGGGTGTAAATGTGATTTTTTTTTTGTCATATTTACACCCATAAGGAGAAGAGCAAGAAAATATAATTCTAAAGATGTAAATGATCTTATTACACACTGATTCATAATGTACATCCACTGACGTGCACACAGGCCGCCTTTGTTGCCACTTCATGCTAATATGAAACTGATCCCAACACTTCTCTGATTACAAACTGCAGCATTTTAGTGACTCAACATTCCTGTCTGTAATTGGTCATGTGGGACATCTCTTGAGATGCTGATTGTGATTATAAGTGCGCCGTACCTTTCTCAGCGTGAATCCTTCAAAGATCTCTCCCTCTGAAGCGCATGTTCAGCCGATAAGGCACCACAACATCTCAGAAAACATTTACATGTAAACTTCTGAGCGGCATGTGACATCTTATCTCATCACAGAGACAGGATGTGTCCGTCTGCTGCTGGCATCTCGGAGCTTTGAGATAAATGTCCTGCTTACTTTACCAGTGAAGGACTGTCAAATTGATTAGAGGATATCTTTTTACTGCTGGCTCGGTTTGCTCTTCCTCCCATCTGCTTTTCTTACCCTGTCAATCACTCTCTGCACTCCGACATATTAAAAGCAAAGTCGACCGTATCTCCTACATGTATTTAAGGAAATGCTGAGTCCAGTTCCACTCCTCTGTCGTATTAAGAAATTCAGAGCTAAGTCCTTTTATCCCGTTGTGTTAAAGTGTTTTTTGTTTATTATTATTACATTTTTCTCTTGTAATAGTTGTTACTGAAGCTTAAAAAATGCTGTGTAAAGAGCATACAGGGGGAGTGCTGATGTTTAAACGCTCCAACATTCCTCTCATAATGGGAATCTGACCAACACAAATTTCACAACTTCACTGTTTCACCAGTTATAAACTAATTTCCAGAGGGACAAGAAGAAGAATCCCTCCTCCCTCAGTGCCATGTGCTTCATATTTGTGGCTCACAGTTTCACAGCTCATCTCATATTTGCACATTTCAGTAACAAGAAGAAGAGTCTCTCAATCTCATCTAAGTGAACACAGCGTAAAAAAAAAAAAAGCATAAATGGAACAGCAGATATGAGACGGCAGAGTGCTGCATTATGGGCTGTTATTATGTTAGAGAAGGTGAAGTGTTTACAATTTAATCTACCGTGTGTGTCTAAAAATCATCATATCCCTAACTGTCAGATGAGTAAAATAATGATAAAACACTTTTGTGACATATTGAAGTTAAATAGCACAGAATACAGTGAATATTAGTGCAGATTTTGTTCCGCTGGTAATAAAAGGATAAACATCTGGTTCAGTCTCTGCTGGGAGATGACCGCAATGAGCTGCAAATGAGCACGCTATTATTGTTTCTGTTTAAATCTTAATATCACAAAATAGGATTTTACTTCAACTTTTAGTCAGAATCTATATGAAACATAAAAGTGGCTCTGTGCTGTGACAAAGTGTGGAGGCCGACCTGCTCATGTGGGTTTTTTCATCTCTTTTTGCTCTGGGAAAGGCTCCAGCATCTGTGAGTGTGAAGAAGGTCAAGCCAGAAAAGAAAATAAATACATTTATCCTATTACAAAACCTCTGAGTCACAGTATCCTGCTGTGAATTAGAGAGCAGAATATAAAGGAACAATGTTTTTCTGGCTAGTACTGCTTAGAGTGTTTTTTTGATGACGGAGTGATTAATGGGACCACAGCATTCTCCCTTGCATCCAGCACCACTCATTACCTCTAACCATCTTCAGGACCCTCTTATGTTCAGGTTAAGAGAGCTACTCTCCCTGTTGCCTTACTTCAAATGCAATCACTCCCTCTGACTCTGGATTTAATTCAGAGGGTGTATTGCAGTATCAGATGCAGCACATAAACACTGTGTGGTGCAATAGCCCAGCTGCATACTGAACAGGCAGGGGATAGGCTGTGATGTGCTTGTTTCTAAAGGTGCGTGTGATAAAATTCTAATAACAACAATATCAGCTGCATCTTCTTCACTCGTCATGTGAAGCAGAAATGGTCTCTCCCCAAATTCAGAGCTGCAGCCTCATTTAAATCAGCATTCGGCCCCATCAAAAAGCAGATTATTTCCCAGCTCAACAATAGTTAGGAGGAAGATTACAGCCCATTGCAGCACACCACATGCTGCTCAAATGCAACCCTTTAGACCATAACAATTAAAGTAATGCAGGCGACTCTATGCTTTGCCCATTTAGCTATTAACAGAGGCTCAGAGGGGTAATGGCACAGCACAGATGGTGAGAGGTTTGTCAGTGGCCTCTGTTTCATGCTTTAACTGGACAACATTGTTTTAATGAGAGGTAAGAAGCTGTAGAAGGGTCAGTGTATCCCTCTGCAGAGATCCACAGCAGCTCAGCTTATACACACACACACATGCTCTAAAAAATGCATCCAAATGACTGCCACTACTGTTACAGGCCACTAGAAGGGGATGTGTGTCTTTATAAATAAATAAAGCTTCTGCCCCAGTTTGGTTTCTTCCTGTGCTGTGCTGCTACTGCTGTGAGAATATTCAACCTACTGCTGTGGTTAATATTCACTTTTTGTTTCACTTGATTCCCCACTTGTTAATTTATGAAATATATCTATTTATATCTGTAACTATACAACAACAACTTTCTTCTTTTTTTTCAGCAAAGTACATCGGCTGCTATGTTGATGACACTCAGAAAAGAGCACTGAGAGGAGTTTCCTTTTTTGACTACAAAAAGATGACTGTATTCCGTTGCCAGGACAACTGTGCAGAAAGGTATGACAGCAGTAAACAACACAAAGCTCATCCATTATTTATCTTTTATTTTCTTTCACTGCCAAGCTGAGCGATAAACGGATACCTAATTCAAGATATGACCAATACTTTATAATATTTCTGGCAAAACTTATTTATATTTGTACTTCTGTATTTCTTCTTCTTATATTTGTCTACACAACTTTCTAAAATTATTTCCATGTTATTTTATCAGAGAGGGTGTTTTAAATAGCTAAAATATGTCCTGCGTCCGTTCCTGTCTTCATCTGTCTCCTCCTCTTCATCATTTGTGAGGCGGTCACCATATAGACACCACATTTGTTCATACACAACACAACCGCACTTCACAGAAACTGAATTTTCCCTTTGATGCTTCCAACTTTTAAGAGGTTTGAGAGACTTTTTTCTGTTTTCTATTCACCTGTCCACATGTGAACCTTACACAAGCATGGCCGCATTAACCTGTTATGGTTCACTGGTTATATTGTGAATAGACTTCTGAACAGTTTGACCACATATTCTATATATAATGTAATGATCTAGTGTCCAAATATAAATGGACATTTCAAGCACATTACTCCCATACTCCCTCTCTCTCTCTGTCTCTCTCTCTCTCTCTCTCTCTCTCTCTCAGCCTCACCTCGTTTTTCCCTCTCGGAGGAATACCGGGGACGCCTCTATATCGAATGCATTGAATTACACCCATCACTGACTCACAGAGTCGGGAGAATAGGAGCAGAGAGCGAGAGGAGAGAAATGGTTCTTTTCAGCTCCTTCCCCTCTTGCTTCCTTCCTCCTCTCCCAGAGAGCAGCAGGTTAATAAAAACAGACAAACAAATGAGGGGCAACACATAGCAGCACACAGGTTTGCGTTTGATTGACAGCTCGGGGGATTTGTCCTGTGTGAGGGCTGTGTTAGACGTCTAATTGCTGAATCTGAAAGGCCTCTTGGGAGTCAAATCCTCTATGGAGCAACAGCAGGAGGACCTTGTGTGATGAATTCAGCTCCCCAGTATAGTTGTTTATAATGTTTCCTCGAGGACTGTATTTTTTCCTGTATTAATCTTTGTTTGTATATTGTGTTTGCTTTTATTGATTACAGCTCAGAAGGATAAACTCTATTGGTCTGTGAGGGATTAAGAAACATAATGAAGGCTCCAAACAGTCACTTGAACCTCTCCTGAATGATGCTAATCCTTTACTTTTTTTTCCTCCAGAGGCTACATGTATGCAGGCCTGGAGTTCGGAGCAGAGTGCTACTGTGGTCATAAGATCCAGGCGCCGAACGCTTCAGAGAGCGAATGCAACATGGAGTGTAAAGGAGAGAAGAGCAACGTGTGCGGAGGGGCCAACAGACTGTCCATCTACAGGCTGGAGCTGAGCCAGGAGTCTGCACGTCGCTGTGAGTAACACCCCCTCCAGGTTAACCGTGTGCTGTGGATATGAGGGAACAGATAGTAAGTTTCAGTTTGAATCTGTTGTAGCTGCTCTGTAGGGGAAAAAAAGATGTGCTTTATTTTTGTGTTGTGCCACAGTTGGGAGCAGGCTGCACTGTTGTGTTTACCTCTTTCCCCCGGAGAGCTGTTCTACCTACGTAGCCCAGCCAGCCGTGGTCTGCATCCTAAACACTGGCTGCCTGCTGATAGAAAACTGGGTGCAATGTCATGAACATGAAAAAAAGAGTGATGCTGCTGTTGTGTGCGAAACGTGTTAGAAGGTTATGTTCCTTTTTCTGGTATTTTTCTTTGAAATCTAAAAAAGTCCCAGCCACAGAGTGAGGTAACTTTTTTTTTACACCTTTTCTTAATCTCTATATTCCTTCCTGTTTCCTAGAAATATTCAGCGAGAGCAAAAAAAAAGTTTAACTATTCATGATCCATTCATTATCTACACCTTCTATAATCTACACCTCATTTGTGTCACTGCCTCTGTTTGTTTGTTTATTATTATTTTCATTTCTCCTTCAAACTGCTGTGTAAGCTCTTCCTGTTTGTTTCTTCACCTCTAACCCCGAAGCCTGTCATGTGAGAACATCAAAGAGGAAATGTAGGAAATGTGTCGAGATGGCTGTTTTGTGGTTGGTTGCCTTACTCGGGGCCTCTCATGGTTCAGTGTGTTGACAAAAGCACAAAAATTAAATGTGTGAGTTTTGTCTGTAGCATGCGTAAGGAGCAGAGAAAGGACGCACTGCAGGGAAATGGAAAGAACATTAGGCATGACATTAAAAATGCAAGTTTTATAAAAAAAAAAAAAAGGTCACAAATAAATAAAACATTAGGCTCACACACACACACAGGCTAATTTGCACAAGGCTTTTCCCTTTTATGGCTGTAGATGAGCTCAGCAGTTTTAGCAGTTAGGTCTACATCAACTTTAATAGGAAGAAATGCTGCATGTTTTATCCAGCTTAAGCGTCCGTCATAGTAAAAAGCTTTTCAGTTTCTTCACTCCTGACAGCAGAGACAGTGAGACATGAGGACTGCTGCTGACGGCCTCAGATAAATGTGAAATAGATGTGTACGTTTCTCCAGTAGTGCTTTTAAACAAAACATTTTAATCACAAATAAAATATTGTTTATCTGTCTAATGTCCAAAGAATTTAAACAACCAAATCAAAAACCTTTTGAAGTGAAAGAGAGAGACCATTTCTTTCTGATATATGGCGCATCCATCCATCAGTGCAGAGAGAGAGGGGTCAAAGGTCATCACCACACTGCAGGGATGTGAGCGCTGTTGGCAGGTCAGGGCCTCAGCACATCCCAGTGGGATCAGGGCTCATCTGATGGAAGCTGTGCGCAGTAACCGTAAAAATGAAGTATGCAGTGTGGGTTTGTTTTGTTTCTTTCAGATGGCAGTGCCATTTTCAAAGGATGTTTCCACCGGCCAGACAATGTCACACTGGCTCTTCCTTTCAACACGCTCATCCAGAACATGTCTGTGGACAAGTGCGTGGACATGTGCACAGAGAGGGTGAGTGGATGTCCAATGTGTGTCTCTGCCTTGTCTGTCTTCAGTGTGTAATGACTGCTGTATTTCAGGAGAAATCATTGGCGGTTCTGGGTGGAGATCGATGTCACTGCGGCTTCCCGACGTCTCTCTTCTCCCTCCATGAACCGGAGGACGAGGAAATGTGCCTGCATCGCTGCCAAGGGGAAGAGTTCGAGAGCTGTGGAAATGACAAGTTCTTCGTGGTGTATCAAACGCAGGTTCAAGGTAAACGACAGGAGTGTGAGGTCACGGCGGGGGGGGGGGGCTACATGCTGCGTGACTGCAGGATTTACAGTTCACACCACAAACATTCAGACTGTTGCATATGTTTTGTGCTCCAGCTTAGTTAGTTCAATTTGTAACTGAGGAATGGACATATTGAGAGATTGGTAGTATTTCTAACAGGCAGGACTATGGAGTGGTGAGTATAGGCCTCATTGTAATGAATGCTGTAGGACATCTGCAGACAGGACTCTGCTGATCCTTGATGTGCTTAAATTGTATTAGAT
>JAVQJX010010897.1:0-16485 GCA_036025115.1 Ambassis agassizii | reverse complement strand
ATCAAAAAAAGAAGGAATCATAAAACTACCAATTTAAAATCAATAAAACAAGTGATTTAAAATAATTCATGAATTTAAGGTCGATAAAATAAGCAATTGAATGTCTTTAAAAGAAAGCTGCAGTAAATCACAGCGTTTTCAGCCCTGATTTGAATGAACTTATGGTTTGAGCTCACCTGAGCTGTTCAGTTTGTTCCACAGGTGAGGAGCTCAGAAGCTAAAAGCAGCTTCAGCCTGTTTGGTTCTGACCCTGAACAGTGAGTAGCCCTGTCCCTGACGACCTGAGGGCTCTGCATGCTTCACAGCCAACCAGCAGCTCTGACATGGATTTAGGCCCAAGACCATTTAGTGACTTGTAGACCAGTAACAGGATTTTAAACTCTTTGACACACGGGCAGCCAGTGCAGTGATTTAAGGACAGGTGTAAGGACAGGTATGGTCCATGTTTCTGTCAGCGTTCAGTTTGTGCTGAATAGCTACAAAAAGTAACAATACAACCACAGGAAAAAAGACACTGAACCAAAGTTATTGAGGAGACACTGAAGAGCTGCATTAGCATGTTTAGCATTAGCATGTTGTTGTTGTTGTTCTTTTGACTCTGTGACGTCATCAGATCATGTTCAACCTGGACAGAGTTCACATCATCCTGGATGAGATGATCCAGAACGGACACATCGTGGAAACGAACAAAAGCCGCATCCTGGCTCCGCTCACCGCCATCGACAAGATGGCCGACACCTGACAGGAAGTGACGTCACAGGCTGTTTGATCCACAGCAGAATCATTTAAATCAGTTTTATGATGCCTTGTTAAGAAAGTGAAGTTATTTATAAAATTATTTTTTTTAAATATCACACAAATTAAATGTTCCACAGACCACACGGGACTCCGTCTGTACTTCATACTTTGCAAACATTTTAATGATTATTTTTTGGAGCATACACATTTGAAAATATCTGTTTACCTCAAACTGCAACTTCAGTTAAATAAATGTTTATAATATACAAAGAAAATACAGGGAGAGCAGAGCTTCTTTTTTTCTTTAGATGTGCCTCGCACACAACCAGTGTTTATGTCTCTAGAGCTTCATCGTAAAAGAAACACCAAATCCACTCTGACCTTTGACCTTAACAGGCGGTCAGAAACAACCTGAAAACTGTCGCACACACACGGAAACAAAAAAGCAACAAAAGGAAAAAAAATAAAATAAAGAGGAAGAAGCACAACTGTCTGAAGGAGAACAGAAGCTACGAGTCAAACCAGGCACTAAACTGAGAGCAGACAGGAGGAAGAGGAGGACACACACACACACACAGCAGCCTGCAGCATCAGAACACAGCAGCAGCTCAGGAGGATGAGGATGCTGCTGCTGATGATGATGAAGGAGGGGGGAGCACAGGGAGCACGTGGTGAACCCTCCTCCTCCTCCAGCAGGCGGTCTTCAGTCGCTCAGTCGTCTGGTTTGGATTGGCTGGCTGATCCGTCAGTCACACAGCAAGCGGCGAGACGGACAGATGACCCGAGGAGCATGCTCAGTGCAGCGGCGGTGGAGGTCAGTTGAGGTGGAAGCCTTTCTCCATGGTGGCGGCCAACAGACGCTCTCTCATGATGTCCTCTGACGAATACTCGGGCAGCTTCAGGTAGTGAACACACGTGTTGACTGACGGGTAACTGGAGTCGGTGGCATCCACCTGAGGACGGCACACAGTCAGACCGGAGTCCAATCACAGAACAACAACATCTGCTGAGCCAATCAGAGAGCAGCATTACCTTCCTGACGATGGTGAGGCGGGGGTGCAGGTTGGCGAGGCCACCGGGGGGCAGCGTGGAGCAGCCGGTGGTGAACTGCAGGAAGGCCTTCCTCTCATCAGACGACATCCCGCAGAGGACTCTGACAAAACGCAGGAAGCCAGGACTGAGGAGGAGGAAGAGGAAGAGGAAGAGGAGGAGGGAGGAGGAGCAGAAGAACAAACAGGAGGAAATAAAAACAAAAGGAGGAGGAAGAGGAGTTGAGTTAAAATGAATAAATGACTCACTTTGTATTAAAAGAACCTGTGTGTGTGTGTGTGTTCACACCTGTCTCTGGTGTAACCCAGCTTTGGTTCAGTGTAGTTGATGATGTCATCAGCAGTCCAGGAAGGCGATTGGTTGCCGCAGAGGATCATCTGCACCTCCTTATGGCTGAAGGAGCTCAACTTCTCCATCGGAAAGACTCGGTTAAAACCCTCTGAAGTGAGGAGAGGAGTGTGTTACTGACGACCGACCTGTCACTCTGTGTGTGTGTGTGTGTGTGTGTGTGTGTGTGTGTGTGTGTGTGTGTGTGTGTGTGTGTGTGTGTGTGTGTGTGTGTGTGTGTGTGTGCGCGTGTGTACCTCTGAAGGCCTCCATCTGTTTCTGGATGCCGGTGTGCATACAGAAGTCAAACATCAACTCCACGTACTCCTCTGCGTTCTCCATGGTCACCATCTGCACACACACACACACACATTAAGATAAAGAGACTCACACAAACACACACCAGCAGGATGAACGACAACATTGTTGACGTCACACACTCAGCTGTTCTTACCTCATCATCGCCGTTTGGTTTGAGATCCACCGCAGAGAAACCGTGAACCTTCGAGGACGGACAGAACTGGAAGTTTAACCTGCAGGGACACAGACGGACGACGTTCAGCTTCTCTGAGGATGCTGAAGCGGTTACTATGGAAACCTGTGAGTGTTTTACCCGAGGTCCTCCACACTGAGTGGGGGTCCGGAGCCCAGCGGGTTCCTCAGCATCAGGTCCTGCAGTCTGGTGTTCTTCTCGTCTTCAGACAAACTCTTACTGGCCAGAATCTGCCTCCTCTTCACCGCCAGCTCCTTCACCTCCTTCAGGAAACTCGCCCTGCAGGGAGAGGAGGAAGGTGTTTTTCCGTTTCCTGTCACATGATCTGCTGAAACACAGAAGCAGGACTGCTGTCTGACCTGTGCGGGTTGACCAGCTGGAAGTCGTCCCAGGTCAGGATGCCGTGGTACCAGGCCGGCGGTTTGGGTTTTGGTGGATCCATGATGAACTCAGACTTGGAGTCCTCGTCGAAGCTGCCCACAGAGTACGTCTCCTGGCTCTCCTCGGTGGACGCCTCTGACAGCAGCAGGAAGGGCTGCAGGTGGGGTCGGTCGGGGTCGTTTCCCTGCGGCGAGCTGCGGGACTGGTACAGCAGCTTGCTCATGTTGGACTTGATGTCTCCCATGCACAGGAGCTTGAAGAAAGGCTGAGAGACGGGCAGGTCCACCAGCCGGTTGTCCTGGATGCACTTGGCCAAGAAGATGCCGAGGAAGTGAAAGAGTTTGGTGATGCGCTCCAGCTCCTCACTGTCCTGGGGGAACGGGGCCGGGAACAGACCACAGGAGCGCTGCACGTAGAACCCAGGAGGCTTCAGGCCGCCGCCCAGATCCACCTGGAGCCCACACACAGAACAGCGGTTTACAAACAGAGCAGACGCAGAAACAGGAAGTCTGTTTAAAGGTTTGTGAGTCCGACCTGTCGCGACTCGTCGTCGGGGAAGTCGTCGTCACACAGCCAGATTCCCAGCGACGTTCTCTGAAACTCTGCAGCTATCAGAGCATAAAACTCCAGAGTGGGACCCAGACCTGTTCCCTCCTCACCCTGAAACTCCACCTGGACACAGGACACACACCCGGTGAACACACACACACCTCGTGGTTACACACAAATGATGCTCAGCCGACCGCTCACCTCCAGCACAGACTTCCTGTCAGCGTGGATCTGCATGACGGACTCCGCCCACTCCATCATGGCTTCTCCTCGGGGGACTTTGACTCGCTCGTGTTTGAGCCGTCCCACCCTGAACTCTCCGGGGTCGTCACGTCGCACCGTGGTGGACGGACGGGACCGCTCCATGGTGGCCTCACGCCGGTTCTGGAGCCAGACGATCGCCCTGCAGACACACAGAGGTCAGAGGTCAGCAGAGACAGATTAAAGTGAAGTGGACAGTCCTCTACTGAGAGGAAGAGACAACGATGGTCCTGATGACCTCATGATGCTAGTTTACCTGCTAACACAGATTTATAACAGACTCACCTGGAGGCTCCGAAGGCAGTGCAGGTGAAGTAGAGCTGTCGCGTCTCAAAGGGGATGAGGAAAGGACACTTCGAGGTGAGCTGTTCACACCAGTCAGGCAGCGCTCCGCTGGCGAGCGCCAGAGGCTCCTGGGAAAAACACACAACAACTTTAACAGCAAATCAACACAACAACAAAGACTGTTCATTCAGAGCATTTGTAGTCATATTAGTCAACATTTTATCTGCATTTTGTACAAAGCAGTGATGTTGGAGGCTTAAAAACAAAGACTGCTTCCAATAAACGTCAAACTTTACACACTGCAGTGATCTCTTGATATTTTCCGTTTGTGATAACTCCATTCTGACCTCGATCTGCTGCAGGATCTTGGTGGTGATCTTCTTGCTGGTGAACTCTTCTGGAGACGCGTTGAACTGCAGCTCGTCCACATCTGCACACACAAGTCAAACCTTCAGTCAGACTCAGAGACAATAACCACCGAACGACCCTGAACTGTGCGTTTGTTTCCGTACCCTCCTGCAGCGTGCGTGTGTTGGAGGCGGCGTCCCCTCCGATGATGTAGAGGATGCGCAGCAGCTGCAGGACGTCCTCCACCCCGCAGGCGTTCTGGCTGCAGCCCGCCTTCGCCTGTGCCGCCTCCCTGGCCACGCCCAGGATCTCGCTGCTCTGAATGGCTGACACCGAGCTCGGGCTCACACCGCCGGAACGACCCCCGACGCCGTGTTCACAGAAGTCCTGCAGAGGAGAGCAGATGAGGGGTCAGAGGTCGTTTTGAACCCACAGCTCTGGACCATCTTAAGGATGTTGGACTCACCATCTTCCCGCTCTCCTTCTCTTTGTCGGAGTCCTTCAGCTCTCTGTACATTATCCTGCAGGACACAAACGGTCACAGTGAAAACCCTGAAGCGCGTCACTTCCTGCTAACACACCCGGCTTCCTGCTGCTCTTACGTGTATGTGGGCTCCCAGATGCGCCGCAGTTTGTCCGTCTTCACGGCGCCGTTGCAGGACAGCTGCAGCAGCCGCTGAACGTAGTAGAAGATGGTCGACTTGTAGTTGGACAGAGGAAGCTCCACCTCCCGGGTCGTACCCAGACCCGCCACCTGAACACACACACACAGACAACCAATCAGTACAGCGGGCTCTTTAATCCAGCGTTTAATCCCAGACGTGGATTTGTGCAGCGTGACAAAGTCAGAACAGACTGAAAGGAGTCTTTACCTTCAGTGTGAGAGAGAGGTGAGGGGACGGAGCACACTCCACCTCCTCCTGCACCTCCGACCGAGGAGTCCCTGAAACCAAACAGACAAATTAACCCTTTGCTAGTTTTTGATCAAGCATCCACATTAAAACTTAAAGCAGGTGTGTGTGTGTGTGTACCTGGAGTCGGGATCTCCAGGTCGGTGGTCTGCTGGACGTTGGTTCTTCCTGGTCGGGGATCAAAGGCGGGCACCAGAGCAGAGAACTGTCTCTTCAGGACAAAGTCGTCGTCCCACGTCCTCCTGCGTCCCCCTTTGGTCTCATACTCCTCCTCCTCCTGTGGCGCAGCAGGCGAAACACTCAGCATACAGTCTGACATCACACCTAAATGATCAAAGAAGACAACAGGACTCACCAGGACCTCCTCGTACTCCTGATCCTCCTGATTGTCATCTTCATTCTCGTCGTCATCGTCATCGGGTTCTGGGAGGTCCTCTTCATCATCCAGCTCAGCCAGCAGGGTGTTTGCACGGCAACTGTCCAGGAAGTCTGCAGCGACAGACACACAGCGGAGGGTTAAAATAATTCGACTCATTTATCATCATGCGTGTGCTTTAGTTCACTATTCTGCTCCTGGAGGTGAAGCAGGTTAGGCAGCTGAAGCAGGCGGTGTGTGTGTGACCAACCATAGAGAGAGAACTCAGCCTCCTGGCCCGTGTCACTCTCGCTGGACGTGGATGTCAGGCTGGTGGTCAGGGTGTTGCTTAGCAACTGGCCTACCGACAGACCCGTGGTGGCCGTGGCTACGTTATTGCTGCTGGTTACTATGGAGGTTGACATGGTAACGGTGGAGGTGGTGCCAGTGGTGGTGAGGTTAGGAAAGCTCTGAGCGCCCATGAGAGGAGAAGCTGCAAACAAACACACAAACAAACGGCGGTTAGTTTGGTCAGAAACCAAAGAGACGAAGCTGCGGTGAGGCTCGTTACGCTCCCAGTCAGCTGACTGGAAACGGCTGCTGGAGGCTGCTCATGCTGTTTACCCAGCAGGACCAGATGAAACGGACCACCAGTGTGGTGTGGGTCTTCATTGGTAATAATAACGTAGCGTTAGTCAGTACTCACTGGCTGTGCTCATGACGTTCCTGCCCAGTGTGTTGGTGTTGTTGTCGCTGCTGCTGCGGCTCAGGTTCATGTTGTTGGTGGCGTTGGTGCGCGACATGTTGGGTGCACGCCGGACGAAGGACTCCATGAGGCTGGCCTCTCGGGACGACAGGTTGGGCACGCTGGCGCTGGAGCTCATGGGGGCGCCGGCAGCCAGCAGAGAGCTGACCGACAGCCGGGCGTTGGCAGCGGAGCACAGCGGCCTCTGGGAAGGCGTGTCCTTACTCGAGGACTCAGACACCGAGCTGACGTCGGGGGAGCTGACGCTCACCAGCCCCATGGAGATGGCCGTTGCCGGGTCTGTGGCGGCTGTTGCCGTGGAGTCTTTGTTCCTGGCTTCATCCCCGGTGGTGGAACCGTCTGCTGTGAGGGTGCCACAGCTGGACCCTGAACCTGATCCACCCTCTGCTGCAGAGGACAGCACAACAATCGGCTCCTGCTGATGTCCATCAGGGCCGACCCCGCCTCCCGGCACTCCTACCACCCCGGCGCCCTGGTCGAGCAGCAGTCCTTCTGTCCTCCTCTCCAGCCGCAGACCTCCTGCTCCTGGCAGCCCCGCGGAGGAGCTGAGACTGATGTCAGAGGAGGAGGCCACACTGCAGACAGAGCTGCTGCTGCCCTTCCTGCTTGAGGAGCTGGCCCCGCCAAGGGACGTGGCCCCTCCTTTGTCGGGACAGTTATTTTTCACCAAGCTGCTCCACGACTGCTGCTGTGAGGACGAGGAGGTCGAGGAGGAGGAGGACGAGGTGGTGGTGGTGCCGCCGCTGGCTGCCGGTGTCGCAGAGGGTCCCACCGTGGAGGAGGCGGGGCCTGAAACAGTGGATGAGACAGGTTTGGGTGACGGCGCTGTGGCAGCCGACTCAGGGTCGTACCCTGGAGCAAGCTTGAGGTCAAACTTCCCTTCAGCGCCCATACGGTAAGAGTTAGAGCCGCCAGCATCCCAGGTTACATCAATCCAGCCTGGATGGACAAAGAGATAGGAGGGAGACGGACGGATGGATGTCAGAGACCCGGCAGAGAGACAGAAACAGAGACAGGAAGAGGTAGAGAGAGAGAGAGAGAGAGAGAGAGACAGGGGTAGACAGACAGCAGAGAAGCAGCTTACAGTCAGCAGCTCCACACTGGACCAGATCAGATAGTTTAAAGTCACAATGAAAAGAAAAAAAAACACAAAGTCCTCGTCTTCAGATCAGACTCTGTGTCACTACTTTATGACATGAGGTGAAGGAAGTTTCCTTTGCTGTGAAGGATCCACCTTCATCATCATCATCATCATCAGTTTTCTGCAGGTTTTAATGACCAAAAAAGGAATTTTCTGTACTTTGATGTAACAGCTCATGAATGTGCCGTTTCACTGTGACTTTAAACCTTTTAAAAATTTGTTCTGTTAATACTTTTTTGGTGCAGGTGGAGCAACAAGAAAGAAAAATATGAACACAGTCACAGAAAATGACAATCAAAGCAAAAGTAGAAAATATTTCTGGCAAAGCGTCAAAGCCACAAAAAAAAGGAAAGAAATTAAACTGCAACATCAACAAATCGACCTCGTCTGTGATGATTAAAAAAAAATTAATAAATAAATCACAGAACTGCTGCCGTCACCTCCATGCACTTAGATCTGAATCAAAAACACAGAAACATTAGGAGGAGCAGGAGGCGGAGAGAGGAAGAGGAAGGAGGCAGAGAGATGGGGGGGGGGGGGGTGTCACGTTTGCAGCTCTAGAGGAGAAAATGTCCGACTTCACAACAAAAACAATCAGCTGATTCTTCGTCCACAATTATAAAAGAAAACACTCAGTCACTAAATAAACAGGGAACAAAAGAGACACCTCCTCCATAAACTCCTTAAAACATCCTGTTTTCCTTCCTGACTCCTTCTTAACCTCCACTGACACACATTTAAACTCAGGCTCTCTGTAGAGAACAGGCAGTGTGGGCACCCTGACACTAGAGGGGAGCAGAGAGGAGAAGCCGCACGTCTGCTGTCAAAACCTTCAAAACAACATTTTCAAACGGCAGCTGCTTTGTGGCTCTTACCGTTGTGAGCCTCTCCGGTGACCGTGCCCTCCCCGGCTGGGTTTCCATCCTGGTCTCTCCACTTCCAGTCGATGCCGCGTACGACCCGCGCCCCTGGGACGATGTACTTCATCACCTGGGAGCGAAACAGGCGGCGCTGGCGACGAAGATTCGCCTCGGCCTCCTTCACAGCTTTACCTGAAGGAGGACACACAGACTGGTTTGTATCTGACGTAAAAGCATGGTGAACATTTGTATGGTAACACGTTCGTACCCAGCTGGTCCTCACAGACGGCGGTGACGGTGCCGTACAGCTCCAGGCCGGACAGAGACAGGTAGTGAGTCTGACCGCTGGCGTTCTTCCCCATCTGTTTGATCCTGATGTGTCTCCAGCCCTGCTTCTCCTCTTTGGACGGGTCCAGGGGCCACGTGGCCGTAGACCTGAAGACAGCAGAAACAGTTAAACCGCTTATCAATACATCCGATCAGACTCACAGGAGTTCAGAAGGAGTTCGTACCCCGGTTCATTGAGGCTGCCGTCGTCCACATGGGTGTAAAGAGTCGTCCAGTTCTGACCATCCTTCGACACCTGGAACACCCAGTTCCTCAGTGCCGAGCGGCCGTAACCTCTGCGAGAAAAGAAGCCAAGATGAGACATTTGATATGTGACTTTCTGCATCTCAGAGGTGCGTTTGTTTCTTTACCTGGCATGCCTCAGTGTGTACGCAGAGGGAATGACCCACAGGCCGAGGTCGACGGCGAACCAGGCGTTTTTATCGTCATTGGTATGGCAGTTGAGGGCGGAGCTATCACGACTCAAGATGTCCTCCAGACGTCCATAAGGGAGGTTGCGTCCCTCAGAGGACGTCACCACCACCAGGCCGTACGCGGCGGGATTCACCCACTCATAGGCCGTCCTGGAGGAAACAGAAGAAGTTAACTCAGCTGAAGTCCTGCGTACAGGCTCAAAGTCCACTCAAAGTCAGAAGCGTTTATTCTTCACGGGACGCTCTTACTTGGCGTTGGTTCCGATCCAGTAGATGATGCCGTTCTCATCAAAGTCGTGCTGATGTCTGAAGGTGAAGATTTGTCCCTCCCTCAGCTTCCTCACAAAGACGAAGGACGAGCGCTCAAAGTCATACCACTGCTTTGCCACCTGAAGGACGCAAAAGAGAGCGAGGTTACAGCTGAACTGCACCGGCTGTGTGTGAGTGTTTTCAGTGCGTCCTCACCATCTTCAGCAGGTACTGCTCCAGAGACTCCACCGTCGCGAGCGGTTCCATCTTCAACATGCGACCGGTCCGGTCGATCAGAGCCGTCTCGCCCGGTGCTCGCTCAAGACGGAACCTCAACCTCCTCGTCAAGATCTGAAGAGAGCACACACACACACACGGTGTCAAAGAAACCATGCAAACACCAAAAAATACAACAGTGAGGGGTTCCTGAAGGCCACACCAGAACTCACCTGCAGGTTGTATGAGGATCCTGGAGTGTCGTACAAGTGCAGAGGTAGACGTTCTATCGACTCCAGGACAGCTATCAGTTTACGAATTAAGGCAACAGCAGGTCGGCTGCGGACCAACAGAAACATTGGAGGTTTAAACTACAACAAACACTCACTGAACAGGTGAGAAAGAAAATAAACAACAAGCAGGAAGCCATGTTGGAGTCACACGACCAACATTCAGAGGCATCACAGGTGTTAATGTGACGTTACCTTTCATCGTCTTCGTTCTCGCTGAAAGCCGCCTTAAAGACATTGATCCTCTCCATTAAAGGCTTACAATCATGTTTCAGGTCCAGGTCCACACTCTGCACACAGACACACAACAGGAGAATCACCACCTGATCTGGATTAAACAACAGGCTGTAGATGTAGAATAAAAACACTCACGTTGTTGAGGACAGTGAAGAGAGCCTGGACGAGGCCACTGCTACACATCTCATAGGGAGAAATCGTGTTTTCATCCTTCAGCACAACAATCAGGTTCTCCAGAGCCGTTTTCATCAGGTCTCTCCACGTGTTCTCGCCCTCAATGCACTGATGGACACACAGGACGTCAGCATCAGCAGCGTCACACCGTTTAACACTGCATCGATCTGTGCGTGTGTGTGTGTGTGTGTGTACCTGTCTGTTGGTGTGCAGCTCCCAGGCAGACTCCAGCTGTGTGGAGATGTTCCTCAGGGTGACCACCACTCCTCTGGGCATGCTCTCCACAGCTTTGAAGTGGTCGTCATACAGCTCCCTCGCCATGCTCTTCACCTTCTGCTTCGTCTTCTCCAGCTTCGACTTCAGCTTCCTGCCTCGCTTTCCTGTCCAGCCTGTCACAAACTCAGAGCCTGCACACACACACACCAGATAATGTAGCTGCTGTCACACAGGTGAATCTTTTGTTTCGTGTCTTGAGTCTCACCAAGTGACGTCTCAGCGGTGAACGAGTGTTTGGTTCCTCTGTTGGACTCGAAGACGAACCCGGGCAGGTCCTCCTTCAGGATGGTGGCCTGCTGCCCGTCTGAGTTGTGGATGGCGATCTCTCCCTCCTTCAGGCAGGTCAGGGACCAGTTCCCCACAGTCAGCTTTGTGGGGCCGACCGTGGAGAGGATGGGCTGGCTGGCTGTCACTGGTTTCACCTGACTCCTCGCCCGCTGAAGCTTCTCCAGGAACTCACTGCGAGACTCTGCAGGCAGAAGGTGAAGGACCGTGAGTGAGAGCAACACATAAAACCCATTAACGAAGTCTGACGTCTTTCGTACCGGAGCTGTCTGACCCCCCCTCTGGACTCCCACTGGAGTACATGGTGGCCAGCTTTCCATCCAGGATGAACCTGAACCAGCCGTTGGAGCCGTTAGACAGCTCCAGGGCTGCGGCGTCCGACCAGATGTAGAGGCAGTCCCTCCCTCTGATGATGGACCAGTCCCTCCAGTGGTACGGTTTCCCCTGGTGGATCTCTCTTGCGTCCTCTTGCACCTCCTCCTCCTGAAGTACAGACAGACGTCACTCACTCTGCACACAGAAGGACCAACGAGGACCCGGGATTAAATCTGTACCTTCTCAGGCTTCGCCTCGTCCTCGTTCTCATCATCAGACGCCGGTCCAGCCAGAGTCGACACCTTGTTGATGACCCCGAGTCGGGCCAGCTGGTCAAGGAAAACGTCTCCACCTTTATCAACCAGATCTCTGATAATCTGCAGAGCCAGGAGGTGACCATCATCATCGTCCTGAGGGAAGACCAGGAAATGGTTGGGGTTAAATCCACACCGGAGGAAAATATGTGTGTATGTGTGTGTGTGTGTGTGTGTGTGTGTGTGTACCTCCTGGTCGAGGACAGTAGCAGTGATCTCCACCAGCACTGTGGGCAGGTTATGTCCCGCCTCGCTGTCACACACCTCCTTCAACAGCACTTCACTGCTGTAGTGAATCATCTTCCTGATCAGAGCCAGACTGGCTTTCCTGGAACAGAGAGAAGAAATCAGCCTGACTGTAACCAATCACAGAGAGCTGAGCTTCAGGCAGCTCCGCTTACCTAATAGAAGGCAGCATGGTTTGCTGAAAGGTTTGTGCAAAAACAGGCAGAAGTCTCTTTAGGTAGATAGGAGCCATTTCTGGGTCTCCTTTGGGCTCGCTGCCCTCCTCTTCCTCTTTGTTCACATCTTTCTTCTTCTTGTCGTCTCCCTTGTTCACCGGACACATCCAGTCTCCTGAAAGACACACAAAGATCTGCATTAGGAATAATAAAGAATAATAAGAATAATAAACAGAGTTATGAGCTCACTCACCAGGGGATTGCAGTATGGCCACCACCTCGCTGTGTCCTCGCTCCCTGGCCTTGTCAAGAGGTGTCTTCCCATCCTCGTCTCTCAGGTCAGGGTTGGCTCCGTGACGCAGCAGAGTCTACGCAAACACACCATCCAGAGCACGTCATTACTCCACACACACACCCACCCACACACACATAAAGTCAACATGACAGGAGTGTGTTTTACCTTGGCTACTTGTGGGCGTCCAAAGCAGGCAGCATAGTGTAGTGAGGATGACCTCTGACCTCTGTTGACGTCAGCCCCTCTCTCACACAGAAACTCCACCTGGAGCAACAACAAACATCCACATGATGTTTTCTTTAAACCAGATTCAAGGACAAACACCTCAGTATGAAACAGTCAGCACAGCTCTGTGTCTCTGCATCCTTCTCACCATTTCCTGTGTGCCAAAAGCTGAAGCCCAGTTGAGCAGCGTCTGTCCCACATCATCCATGAAGTTCACCTCAAAAGCTGCAACAAAAACTCTCAGTTACAACCAATCACGGAACACATATCTAGATAAGCTCATGGGCAGTGTATCATCCAGTCTTCACCTCCAGTGTCGATGGCGTCGATCAGAGCGTCGGTGTCCTTGCTGCGGATACAGTCGATGAGCTGTCGGTGCGATCTCTCCCCTGAACTGTCCAGACGTCGCAGCCCGGGCAGCCGACCGGTCGAACCCGCCGTAGACTTTGGCAGCGCCTTCCGTCCTTCAAACAAGAGCACAAGCAGGAGGTCCACCAGCCGCATGGTGTCCAGCACACAGCGCTCGTCTCCACCCAGTGCTGACTCCATCGAATCAGGCAGCGCCGAGCGCAGCAAATCCTGAACCAGCAAAGAGAGGAGGGACAGGATTCTAACAAAAGTAATGAAAGACATTTTTATACTTTCAGGAGCATCGACGTACGTGTGTGACGAGCGGCGACCCTCTGCACAGTGTGGACAGCAGGCTGACGATGGTCGACACCTGGTTGCTCAGTTTAGAGTCGGGGGTAGAGGACGTAGCACCAGTCGAGGGACGGCCGGGCTTACAGGACGAAGAGGGGCCCGACACCATGCCGCCAGCAGCTGCCATACGGGACAGGAGCTCCTCTGTCAGGCCGTGTTTGGCTAAAGGGGCGGGGTCAACCCCACGGCGAGTGAAGCGGTCAGCCAATGAGGCAAAGCAGCGTAAAGCACCATCTGACACCTGGGCAGTGGGAGTGGGGTGAGGCAGAGTGTTTTTAGTGTCATAAAAACAAAAATGGCTGCAGTCGAACTTGTTGCCGTGGTTACCTGGTGGTCTTCATGTTTGAGGAGGCTGGACAGCGACTCGACGCAGGTCTCCAGAGAGGAGTCCTGAGGCTCCATCTTGCTGCACAGCCGGGACACGACGGCCATGGCGGAGTGCAGGGTGTCTTTGTGGACAAGATGGCCGCTGTCTCTGATGAAACTCAGCACGCAGTTCAGACCGCCGGCCTCAAACACTGCGCCAGACTCTCTGGTACAGATCAATTCCAGCACCTGGAGACACACAGAAGGACAATTTAAACTCAAAACTCTTTAAAACAAACTTCCATGTACCTAAATTAGAAAAAAAGTGACGACGAGAGCATCTTCCTGCCTCTATCAGCAGAACATATCAGAGTCAGGACAAAGTGGGACCTGAATAAAGAACACAACTGTCCTGTGAAGTCTATTAATAAACGAGTGGGAGCACATGCTGCGGTGCAGGAGGAGGCCAGGCTCTGATCGGCAGTCTCCCCGTTCAGGATTAAGAACAGATCAGGCGACGCCCTGCGCTCTGATGAGATTTCACTGGAACAACACAAACTGCTGGGTAACACCACAGCTCAGTAAAATAACAGACAACCTAGGGAGGACACAAAAGTCTTCTTCCTCTTTGGACCGTCTTATCAGCTTTTAAATCCACTTAAAAAAAAACAACTATAAATTACTTCTTTTTTTTTAATGATTGTGACTAAACAGGAAATCAAAGAGTCTGTGAGTCCGTCTGTACCTTCACACACTGCTCTGCTAAATCTCTGCTGGTCCTGTTGTTGAGCTCCACCACCACCAGCCGGTTGCACAGCGCTTTGATGGCCCCGTCCACTCCCACGATCCTCCGGGTGCACTCTGCAGACACATCCAGGTAGTAGGTGATAGCTCGGGCCGTGACCTCCAGCACATTATCTGGTGCGCTCTCATCCAGGAAGATCTTACAGAGAGCCGGGAGGAACGTCCGAGGAGGACATCTGCAGCAGATAAAGAAAGAGAGATCCACTGAGCATCGACCGGCTGACTGCCAGGTGAAGGTCAGAGATGAGGACTCACGTCTCGAAGCAGCGGTCGACGTTGTCAGACATGAGCAGCAGCATGCAGAGCTGCTCCAGAGCGATGAGCTGCATGTCTCGCTCATCGCCCTGACCCATCTGCAGCCACTCCAGCAGGGTGTCTGGGTCCACGTCCGCCATGATGGCTAGCCTAAAGGGATATTATTCACATGGCAGAGGAACAGGAGTCTGTCAGTGCTGTCACAGCTCCAGAGGAACAAATACAAACAAAAACGATGGAAAGAAGAAGCTCACCTGGCTCAGCGCCCAATCACTGCTCACAGTTGTTGTCGCTGTTTGGAACTCATCCAACCAACCGGACGGAGGGAGAGAGGAAATGCTGATGACACGGTGATGGTTTGCACTCACAGGGGTTTCTGGGACATGAAGCCTCTTCACCTGCAAAAAGAGGAAGAGGAGGAGAAACGTCTGAAAAATCTGAATAATGCTGCGTTCACATTTGTGTGTGTGAGCAATATCAAAAAGCCGGATTAAAACCCAACAAAAGTAACTTTATATAACAGACATCAGCTGCAGCTACTCTCTGAATGTAGGTCAGCTGACTGCTGCTCACATGTGACTCCATCATGGCTTCCTGCTTGTTGCTGACTGAATTTTTGACTCTGACGAGGTCTACATGCAGATCACAAGCTGCTGCTTATTTTCTTGTTACATAAACCAAAAGCAGTTATTATGATGACTGTAGAAGCTCTGCATGTTAGTACAAGTGGAGCAGCAGCGGGCTAGCAGCTCTGTTTGGTGCCATCGCACTGCAGCAGTGCATGCTGGGAGTCTGATGGGCCCAGGATAAGTTGATTAGGGCCTAATTTGAAGGCTGCCTAATTTGAAGGCTGCCTGTCTTTCTGTCTGGTTGGATAAACAGGCTGCGATGATGCAGATCCTCTTATCAACAGATTAATCATCACAACTTGCCAGAGAGCGTCCTGACCTCACCCCTCCCCTCCTCCGGCCTGGGGCAACCACAGCAGGACGGAGCACAGACACCCGCCCGGCTCAGGCAGTCACAGAGTTTGCCTTTCACCCCGTCATGGTGTCAACTTTCTAAGTCCAGATTGAGGTCAGCCGTCAGCAGCGGCAGGAGAAAACACCGTTTTACATTCTCTCTCAGCACTGAGGTCAGACACACCAGCAGCAGGACCTCAGAGACCCACCAGGTCTGACATCAAATGATGGGATTACCTTTAACAGGATGAGGAGCCCCCATGTCAACCTGAGCACGACAACATGTGAAGTGATTAACTTGTTTCTCCCCCCTCCATTTAGAGATCAGTTTCCTTCTTGAGTATCACACATTGTTGATGTTCCAAAACCATTAAAACCCCCACAGACAAATCACATCTGACAATACTCTGTTAGAGCAGGGAGCACAGAAGACAACACAAACAAGAGCCATGCAAATGTAAAAAAAAGTTTAAAAAAAAGAAAGAAAAAAGAAGCAGCATAACATGCCAGTTATCTGCTGGTTTTCTTTAAAATGACCAGAACAACACAGAGTGTGAAATGTCTGGTCGATGTCGGACGTGTGAGTCTGAATTTCCTCTTAAGTATCTAGCTTATATTTCAGGAACAGGAACCACTTCACAGGAAATTGATATTTTAATAAGCTGAATCTGTATAAACTATTGTGTTTGTTTAAAAGTGTCATTGTGCTGTCTTTATCCACGAGCCTGATGGATTAGAAAACGGATGGATGGATCAGACAAAAGACGCTGTAACACCAGAGGAACTTCTTCATAGTTTCTGTTACTGTTGGGAGGAAGTCGTTCCTCACTTCCTCCCTGCAGCTACTGAGGGTCTAAACTTTTATTTATATTTTATTATAGTTCAAGATAATATAATGATAATAAAAAAAACAGTATAAACACTGGTGTAATGTCTATTAATGTTAGACTTAA
>JAVQJX010010882.1:0-10888 GCA_036025115.1 Ambassis agassizii | reverse complement strand
GTTGAGAGGGTATGGTCAGGACAGATGTATACATATTGTTATGACACCATGGATAATGAGTAAGCAGTGGGAGTGGTGGAAAACACCACTCTAATATAAGGTCACGTTCTACTTGTTCAGCAAGTTTGATACATGGCTTGTTTTGTGTCCTTAACTGTGAGATTTTATCGCGCTTTCTGGGATAACCGGATAAGTTCTGGGATGTCACCTCAAGTCTTTTCTTGTGTTAGCTGTGTCCTTCAATCTGTGCAGAGGCCCACCTTCCTGTAAACAAGTAGGCAGCTCCACATTGTGAGAGGCAAATATCAGACCAACACTTTCTTTCCAATGTCACGCACATGTGTATTTGTTTGCTTGTGTGCTGCCTAGGATTGAGTTTAGAATTGAGACAAACTAACATCGGCAAGCCTGTTACAAGACACGATGTACATTAATTATCTAGACATTATCATTGTAACAGTTAAGAGACTGAATTTCCATTGACAATGAAGTTTAAGTGAGTAGAAATGTCCTGGCTATGCTGTGATTTAAATAGTACAGGTACAAGCAGTAGTACAAGTTTATAGGTGTTGCAAATATATATGATTTCCCATACACGCGCACATATGCTAAGTGTGTCTGCTACAGCTGATGCAATAAGTGGTGTGAGACTGAAATGTTGTAGGTGGAACCTGCACTTGAGAATTTCTCCTCCAAGGTTGAGAAGAGAATAATAATTGGTCAGATCACATGGCTTAGCAGTATCTATATTTTCTCTGAAGCTTTTGCCAGCAAAAAAGCTCTGGGATTCTGATGAGTTGGCCAAGGATGGAAGGAAAGGAATGCTTCTTGGAGAGGAATGGAGAGATAATGCATGGGGATCATCACGTAAGTGGCTCATACATCTTTATTATATTAATGGTTTGAATCTCAGTTGCTACATGTGATACCAGTGAAGTTTTTATAAAAATCTTGTGACCAGTGAATGCAGTAAAGTAATTCTTCAGGCTTTACATCTTTTGCCACTGTATTTGATTATGGCTGTTTCATTCAGATCATTCAGTGTCTCAGCCAATCATGGTGCAGCGGCGACCAGGCCAAGGTTTCCACGGAAATGGTGATGCGAGTTCTGTGCTTTCACCTCGCTCAGAAGGTGGAGGCCTTGGGGTAAGCATGGTGGAGTACGTCCTGAGCTCCTCTCCTGGCGACAAGATGGACGGTCGCTACAGGAATGGTGGCTTTGTAAGTCAACCCCTTTGTCTTACTGCTGCATATTATTGTCAAGTTTGTGTGATGGTCTGAGGTTTCTTTTCTCTTTTTAAATGCATACAGGGTGGCGGAGATGCTGACCAAGATGGGAGGGAGAAGAGTGATGCACAGGAGAAGGTATCACCCTTTGAAGAAGACAAGAGTCCAGAGATGAAGGTTGGAGAGGACAATGATCCTGCTAAAGCCAACGGCCGAGGTCTTCTAAACGGCATGGATAGAGACTGCAAAGACTTTAAGTATGGAAAGTCTATCATTGTTTGCCTTATGCCTGGTGATTTATTTGGATGAGGATATGAGGCATACTCTTACCCCTTTTCCACAGCAATCCTTTTAATCCTCTCTAATATTTGCCAAATTTCAATGCTTTAGTTCAAACATTGGGACCTAAACTTTCAATAAAAAGGCTCATATCCTCATTGTTATTACCAGACCTCTCGTCTAAGCCAAAGCTTTGAACTTTATTGCTTTCCCAGTCCGACCCCTGGAAGCCGCCAAGCTTCTCCCACTGAGGCTGTGGAGAGGATGGGTCCCAGTCAGACAGGCTTGGAAATGATGGGACAGCACCATCCCCATGTCCTCCAACAACAGCACCCCGTTCAAAACAAGGTCCAAGCTGAAGAGTTCCAGAACCAGGAGGCCCAGAGCATGGGTGGTATGGAGCAGCCAGCTGGTGTAGAGTCCTTACAGTTTGACTATGCTGGGAACCAGATACAGGTGGACTCCTCAGGGACTCCAGTAGGATTATTTGACTACAACTCTCAGCAGCAGGTTTGTTTAGGCATAAAACACAGCAATTGAAAGGTTAACTGTCACTTTTATCTACAGATTCTGATCCTTTGTTTATTTTTGTTTTTTTTTAGTTGTTCCAGAGGTCTAATCCCCTGACTGTTCAACAGCTTACTGCAGCTCAGCAGCAACAATATGCTCTGGCTGCAGCTCAGCAGCAGCATCTTGGTAAGACAAGCCGCTTTGTGAACTGCACTGTATCTGTTATTTTTGAATGAGATCTAATATTGAAATATGAATTACTTTACACAGCTGGTCTTGCTCCTGCTTTTGTGCCAAACCCTTACATTATCAATGCTGCCCCTCCTGGAACTGATCCATACACTGCTGCTGGGCTTGCAGCAGCAGCCACACTTGCAGGTGATCATACAGTATACATTTTTGTGTTTTTAAAATCTTTATAAAATGCAATGCTCCTACTCTGTGTTTAGATATAAATATTGTTCTTGATTGTTCTTTTGTGTAACTCTTCCTGTAGGCCCCACAGTTGTACCACCACAGTACTATGGTGTTCCTTGGGGTGTGTACCCAGCCAATCTTTTCCAGCAGCAGGCTGCATCTACTGCCAATCACTCCGCAAATCAACAGGCATCCAATCAGGGGCCAGGCCAGCCACAGGTAGGAGCTGTTTGTCTTTATTTTCTCTTTGTGACATTGTTGGGTTTTCATGCTGTGTGAAAATGTGCCCTCCGCTTCTCATGCTGTGTTTAAAAAAAAGCATGGGTTGGGTTGGAAATGTGGGATTTCCCGTGTTTATGTGCGCTGATCAGTGCTGGGCAACATGTACTTCAGCTTGTGGTTGTTAGTTGTTGTTTTGCAGCAGCCAAGCCAAACTCACTGCCCTGCAGAAGCACATTAGCTGAATGATAGTAGCTCAGCGTCACAAAATGAGTAATAACTAAGAGATGGAAGAGACATTAACAGCAGAATATAATCATTAGTTTTCCTTCACTACATATATTTTATTACACTATTGTTGCTAAGCAGTTGCGGGGACTTTTATCTGATTGCCTTGCCATGTGGCTGTATTCTTACCTTTTCTTGCAGGTGATGCGCACAGGTACAAACCAGAGACCTCTCACACCTGGGCAAGGTCAACAGAGTCAACAGGAATCTTTAGCTGCAGCAGCAGCTGCGAACCCTGCATTGGCATATACAGGAATGCCAGGTTGGTACATCACTTAAAGCAGCCACCACACTATAGTATAGCCAAATGCATTATTCTGTTAGGACTACAAAAACCTTTTCTGGATTTTTTTTTTGATAACTTCAGGTTATCAGGTGTTGGCCCCAGCTGCCTACTATGACCAGACTGGAACCCTGGTGATGGGTCCAGGTGCCCGAACTGGTCTAGGTGGACCTGTTCGTCTGGTTCAGACGCCTCTCCTCATCAACCCTGCAGCAGCACAGGCTGGTAAGGATATTCGCATTAGGTATTTAACTATTCACTGCATTTTTACTTTGTTTTACTTTGAGATTCTGGGGATTTATCTTTACATGTTTCTGAATTATCTTTGCAACCACTCACCCATGTGACCTTACCTCACCTTTTGCTCCTCTCTATCATCAGCTGCAGTCTCTGCATCTGGGTCTGGAAACAACATGTCAGGTCCTCCAGCCAACGGACTGTACCGCTCCATGCCTCAACCACAACCTCAGCCGCAGCAGCAGCAGGCTCCCCCACCCAGCAGTGGCCTCCCCTCCAGCTCATTCTATGGCTCTGGATCAGTCCCTAACACCTCTCAGAGCAGCTCTCTTTTCTCACACACTTCTGCTGCACCACCACCACCCAGCTCCTCTCTGGGCTTCAGCAGCACAGGTGGCTCTCTTGGTGTGGGCCTGGGCTCTGCTCTTGGAGGCTTTGGCTCTTCTGGTCAGTGTCTAAAGGGGTTTGAATATTTGCTAACATTTTGTTACATTTCTCTTCTTGGACCCACTAAACTAATTATGTCATTTTTACAGTATCCAGCTCAAGCAGTAGCAGCGTTTCTCGTAGGGACTCCCTCTTGGCAAGTTCAGATCTATATAAACGAGGCGGAAGTAGCTTAACCCCCATTGGCCAGCCGTTCTACAACAGCCTGGGTTACTCCTCTTCACCCAGCCCAATCGGCCTGACACCAGGTCACTCTCCACTCACTCCTCCACCTTCTCTGCCCTCTTCTCATGGATCCTCCTCCAGCCTTCATTTAGGTAAATGTTTACATCACCAGCAGACGCGTCTCCTGAGGGTATTTTCCTTTCATTAAAAAATCAAATCTGAAAATGCATTAGAATTGGTAGTATAAAGCACAGTGTGTACCGTGGTTTTAAGCTTCCTCAGCACTGTTGTGTAAACTGACCACAGAACTGCTCAAGCTGTGACATCACAGTCGTGCTTGTACTTGTCTTGGATAACATAACTTAAAGTGAGCACAGAACATTTCATCCTTTATCCCGTCAGTGTGAAGACTCTGTACACATGACTCTACATGTCAATCATTCATCACCAGGGATTATCCTGGATTGATAAAAAATTTGGCACCGCCTCAAAAAAAGGTTTGAGTCCAAGGAAAATCACCAGCATCAAAATAAGAACGGAGAGCAAAATGGCACATGCATAGACAGCAAAACATGTTTTTATGACTTTTTTTTTTTTTGGTTAAAGGATCAAAAGTAACAAAAAATATATAGATTTGTCAAATAATACAACCTGTTCATTTCCTGTATGGTGATTGATCATGGTGTAAAACATGATATTATTGTATTGTTATTGTATTGAATGAACACTGTGGCTTTTGTTCCTCATTACTTACATAAAAATGACTTTGTCAGATCATTTAATGCTCACTAGGGTGATAATATTTTAACAACAGCAATTGTCCTCCCCTATTCATTGTTTGTTTTTGTTTTTATTTTGTAATTTCCAAGTTCACAAACGTGTCCCATCATCTTTCTCATTATTGTGTGACCATAGGTGGCCTGACAAATGGCAGCGGACGTTACATCTCTGCGGCTCCTGGAGCCGAGGCCAAATACCGAAACACCGGCGGCACATCCAGCCTGTTCAATTCCAGCAGCCAGCTGTTCCCTCCGTCTCGGCCCCGCTACAGCCGCTCTGATGTCATGCCGTCCGGACGCAGCCGCCTGCTGGAAGACTTCAGGAACAACCGTTTTCCGAATCTCCAACTCCGTGACCTGCCGGGACACATGGTGGAGTTCTCTCAAGACCAGCATGGATCCAGGTCAGTTTTTATATCCCATTATTTCTAAACCTTACAGAAATCTGACTCTAAATTCTTTGTTCTGATGTTTTTCTACTAGATTTATCCAGCAGAAGCTAGAGAGGGCCACCCCTGCTGAGAGGCAGATGGTGTTTGGAGAGATTCTGCAAGCAGCATACCAACTGATGACGGATGTATTTGGGAACTATGTCATCCAGAAGTTTTTTGAGGTCTGGTTGTTTGTCATCTTTTCAGTTGTTTAGTCCTCATTTTTTTTCCTTTTCATAATTGTAACATGACTGTGTGTGTTGCAGTTTGGAAGTGCAGACCAGAAACTAGCTTTAGCAACACGTATCCGTGGGCACGTCCTCCCCCTGGCCTTACAGATGTATGGTTGCAGAGTCATTCAAAAAGCCCTAGAGTCCATTTCCTCAGACCAGCAGGTAATTGTAAGTGAGATTTCACTTCTTCTTAACAGTTTTTGATTTATATCTTGTGCATCTAATCGGGCCAACATTTTTAAAATGCCCTGCTCTCCGTAATCTCTCTGTTTCAGAACGACATTGTCCGGGAGCTGGATGGCCACGTGTTGAAGTGTGTGAAGGATCAGAATGGGAACCATGTGGTGCAGAAATGCATTGAGTGTGTCCAGCCTCAAGCCCTGCAGTTCATTATTGATGCCTTCCAGGGACAGGTGGGTATTGACACAATATTAATACTATTGCCCATGTAAAATAATCATAATCGGTTGATTTACTTCAGTTAATCAAAATACTAACGGGAGCAAATTTAAGGTCAGGAATAGGATTACTGTGAATACTAAGGAAAGGAAATCAAAAAAGTCATGAGTAGATTTTGTTGTATTTTTCCTTTGTGATGGATCTTTTGATTGTGTAGATGTGAGATTCACATTTAAAGAATTAGTCTTTTTATTTAGTTCGTTTAATTGATCTTCTCTTTTTTTTTTCACCTCACCTCACTGTGCAGGTGTTTGTGCTCTCCACACACCCATACGGCTGCAGAGTTATCCAAAGGATTTTGGAGCACTGCACCCAGGAGCAAACTCTGCCCATCCTCGAAGAGTTGCATCAGCATTCTGAACAGCTGGGCCAGGTGAGCACATCTGTCTGCAGTCTGTCCCCACTGATTGCACCTGGAACTCTTTATTATCGCTGTGTTTGTTAGATGTGACCATTGATACGCGTCTTTATGTGTATTCGCATGTGCTTCATGTTTGAACAATTTGTATTGTTATTTGTGTCATTTTGTGTTGTATAGATGTGGTATGCTAAACATAAGGTGTTAGGTTGTATGTGAATGTGCTGTGTAGCTTTCATTACATCTGGCATATGTGATTATTTAAACATCCACCCTGCCCCCCTCACTTATTCCATCTAGAAATATCAAGGCGTATCATTGGAGATGACACCCAAAACATATTATACAGTGTCCCGTGATGCACTGTTCAAGGTCAGAGCAATTTGCCTCTCTCTTGCGGATGTCCCCGTGCTCCCTTCCTCTTTCCCTTTTTTTTTCTCTTCTGTAAAGAATCTAATTTAACATTTAGTTATCCAACTCCCAACTTCTACAGGCTTTTCCTAACCCAGTGAGCCGCCTTTTCTTGCCTTTTTACCCCTTCCCTCTTGCTTTATGCCACTGAGGATTCACAAGGCACATGCTTATCTGCTGTCTGATCAGTCTTTTGCCTCCAGCCATTCCTTGGCAATCTGTTTCTCTTGTCTTTATCTTACTGAAATTATAATATTGTTTAAAATGGATTTGGACAGCCAAAGTGTTTGTCATAATTGGTGCTTTAAACCACTCATGAAAACCACCATAGAACAACAGTGCAGATTCTTGTTCAAACAGATTGACAGGAAATGGACTTGAAGGCAAATACTTCCAAATTAAAAGGTGGAGGTCACATTACTTACCCAACAAATTGCTACTTTAATAAGATGAGAGTGGTGTTATTTGTTGCTTGGTTAGGTGAGTCCTTGTCTCCATCCTGTCATGCTAAAATTACACCCATAACTGTCTATCACCCATTTCTGAAGGGGCAAAGATGCTCTTGGTTTTTGTTGCCTGGTCAGCAACACCTCAAACCAGCAGCATCTGTTTTGTCTGACCTTCTGCAGTGATGACGTAAGGGTATTTGCAAATACTACAAATGGGGGTGTCACTCATCCGTCAGCCTATCACTGTAGAGATGCATGATTATCTCACACCAGTTTAGAGACCAGTGGTGAAAAGTAGTGCATGAAAATCAAACCGAGTTTAAAGGGTTTCTCATTGATTCCTTCGTATGCTAAGTACTGAAAACGCTTCATGCTTCATTTACTCTTCGCTGCTGCCTCCTGCAGGATCAATACGGTAACTACGTCATTCAGCATGTTTTGGAGCATGGCAGACCAGAGGATAAAAGCAAGATAGTGGCAGAGGTTCGAGGAAAAGTTCTTGTCCTGAGCCAACACAAATTTGCAAGGTAAGACGCATTGTATGCTCTGGGAGAGGACTGAACTCCTTACAATTTTTTTCAACCTTTAGAAGTACAGGCACAGCAAACTATAATACTATATAAATGCCTTAAATCATGTTGCCAGTCTTACTTGCTAGATGTCAGATTTGGGATAAATATTAATTGTAAGTTGCCTAAGCATGCAATTTCACTAAATATTCTACAAGTCAAATTGTAGAGCAGCAATAAGACCTGATTAGTAATGAAAAATGGCATCAGTCAAATGACTTTAATCTCAATTCTGACTTTTTGAGTAACGGTAGTTTTTTCTTTTTTCCCCCAGTAATGTCGTGGAGAAGTGTGTGATCCACTCTTCGCGTGCCGAGAGAGCTCTGCTGATAGATGAAGTGTGCTGCCAGAAAGACGGCCCCCACAGCGCCCTGTACACCATGATGAAGGACCAGTACGCCAACTATGTTGTCCAAAGAATGATTGACATGGCAGAACCTGCTCAGCGGAAAATCATCATGCACAAGGTGAGGCAGATACTGGCTGGTTTACACTGCAGGGTTACACTTCTAAAAACAAGTTTAGTCTATTAAAAGCCCAACTCTTTCACAGAGGCATCTGTACTGTATTAGTGGCTGAATGACCTCATATTAGAAGGGAGTTATTTTTTACATAAGCCAATAAATATGAAACTACTAATCTTAGTGTTACTTAAAGAGAAAGAGGCTAATGGCTATTATCTCACAAGAACACCACTAGCATTACCTTGTAGGCTGAGGCCGGGAAGCCTGCATACCAAGGTGTGTCCGAAATTAGCCTAGCTTGTTGTGTGGCAACAAGTGTGGAACTCTTCAATAATTCATTCAGCTGGTCAGCTGGCTCAGTGTAAATAAGACTCGTTTTTGGACTCTCTGATCTTATTGTCCTCTCCTCTGTTCTAGATCCGGCCTCACATTGCCACTCTGCGTAAGTACACCTACGGAAAGCACATTCTGGCCAAGTTAGAAAAATACTACATGAAGAGTGGATCTGAACTGGGTCCCATCGGCGGCCCAACAAACGGCCTCATGTAGACACATTAATCTCCCCGGGTCCCCTGAAGAATCTGAGGAGTAGGAGCCCCAAACCCCGTGTTCTGTCAGAGATGCTCCTTAGCCATAGGGGTTAGCCTTTAAAAACACACAGTCATCCCATTTTTGGGGGGAAATTACCAAAAAAAAAGAAATCAAACAAAAAGACAAGTCAACTTCACCTAAGAACGCTGTGACAACTGACCCCTGCCACTCTGCCACCCCTGGTGCAGGTCCCCAGTGTGGCCCCCAAGGGACGCACGGTCAGCAGGCTGTTTTGTTTTTTTTTCCTGGGTAAAGCACAAGCCCATTGTTAATGATGTAATTGATGTATTTGACTGCTTTTCATATTATCTTGTACATTTAGTTTTTTACCTTGTAAATTCTCTGTAGAAAAAAATACTTATTACACATTTGCTGAAATTTACAATTCTTACAATTAACACCAGCAAGTGACTTTCTAAGGCTAAACTGAGTGATCCTTTTAAAACACACAACTCCATTTGTTTTTGTAACCAGACTTATTATGTCAGCTGTTCTAATTAAGTCTAGGTGATTGAATATTATATTTGTATAATAACCCCATGCACAGTAAAAAGTGTTTTCCCATGCCAAAGCAGCTGATGGATTAGTTTTCAAATAGCACTACATAGTATGTCGGATACAAGCCCCTCTATCTTAACAGGTGAGTACTATGTGTCACGTGCCACAGTGACTCAGAGGTCCTCCAGACCTCTGCTAGCTTGGCGTTGTGGATTTCGGTGCTTTAGTTTAGGGTAGTGTTTTCCACTGGTGGCTCTTTCTTGCCTCCTTTCTTTCCAGACTTGGTGGCAGCTCGTAGTCTGCCTTGTGTTTCGGTACTAACCATTACAGACCGCTGCATCCACTGAGCCGTCTCACTCATCCACTCGGGGTTTATGCAAGTGAGGGGACAAGAGTCAACTTAAAGAAGCAGAGCATGAGGTTTGGTTGTACAGCAAGCGAGAAACCTGGTTTAATCTTAACATAAATGACCACAGTAGAAGAGGGGAGGGGAGCTTACAGTAGTGGGGGTGGGAAGGCGGGGTATGCGTTGGCATGCTGTGACAGGTTTTAATCCTTGGAATGATTTTTTTCTTTATCACGTTTTGTGTAACATCTTATCTGTCTTGTAGTTTGAGATGAACACTGCCCTAGAAAACGGTATCTTTATGTACTGAATAATCATCTCTTGCGTAGAAGTAGTTTAGCAATGTATAGCATCTTTATGTATGAGTAAATTGTTGCTTTTGGGTTTGGAGGGGCTTGCAATGATGGAACCCCCACCGCCTGACAGTCAGAGCAAAAGAAAAACAATGTTGTGAAGTGGAGTTGATGCCGGCTTTGTATCTGAAGTGAAATGAACTAGAATTAGCGGGATAGATTGAAGAAAGGGATGTTGGATGAACCTTTTTTTTTTAATGGTTCTTCTCTTTTTGTTTTTAAACTTTTTTTTTTTTTGGTTTCGGTTGGGTATGCAAGTGCATTGGTGGAGGCCGGTGGGGCCATCAAAAGCTATACAATTCACCTGTAATGCTCGTAGTGATGGCTTCTTTGCTTCATATGAATTGTAGAATACATGTAGTATATGTGCAGTTAATTGTAAGATTATTAGTTTAATTGAAAAAAAAAATGTCTAGTCGTGGTGTTTTGACAGGCCTTGCTCTGAATTTGTAGTGATGCTTTTATTTCATCTGTACAGTTGTACATTTGTAAACGTTTATGCTGTAAATGGGATGTCTTTTACACTTTTTTTGGGGGAGAAAAAGGCAAACGTGCATTTAGATGTGTGTATATTCATCACTCCTTTCCCCTTGAATATAATGTATACAGTTTTATTTGATCTAGTTATTTTAAAGGAAAAAAAAAACTTTATGGCTTCACAATCTGGCATGGTTTTTTGTTTTTAATCCGTTATTGGAAAGGCCAGCCTCTTATTTGTACTGAAGCTGTAACATCCACTGTTGATAGTCTTTCTGATGTGTGACAGTTTAAAACAAACAAAAAAAAAAACACTCTGTACTAAAAACTGAGGCTGCATTTAGTCCTCTGCTACCATGGAAACTTCACGGGATATGACAAGAATTATTTTTGTACAG
>JAVQJX010010875.1:0-10791 GCA_036025115.1 Ambassis agassizii | reverse complement strand
GCAGTTTTCCTGTAAAATGTGTCTGAATTCATCTGTTTACCAACACCTTTCCCTGTTTTTAATGTCTAACCTCAACCAGTGGATTTGATGCTAAAGTCAGCAGCAGTTTAAAACAAAAGTTCATCACACCAAAGAGAAAGGAAAAGTGACGTGATGCCAAAATAATAATGAATCGTACTTTAAACATAACTGTGGAATAGAGCATTTTCTTATGATGGATGATGGAAGTAAACTGATACTAATAAGTTTCAGTGATCATGTGCATGAATCTAAACATAGTCCACGTGTGGTTCAGCCAGTGTGTTATTGCACATTTCACTGTGTGTGTTCCAAATCTTTACATTGTAGGAATTAGGAGGGAAGCAAACAGGAGAGAGACACACTCGATCAACAAGCCGAGAAATTCAATAAACACCAATAGAGTACGTTCACTGTCAGAGTGACCAATCGGCTTAAAGGTCTGTCATGTCATCTGACATTCAGATCACAGGCAGGACAAAAAGAGGTCCTCAGAAATGTGGTTAAATGGACAGATGATAATTTCCCTCTCTCTACAGAACAGTGTCACCTTGGGAGCTGGCAGAGTTTAGAAGCTTCGAGCGCTCATGTAGAAAGGACATAACAAGAGGAACCTACACATGTCCGGTCTCATGAGCCACAACAAAGGCGGAGGAGAAGCCGTCTTCATGGTTCAGGGTGCAGCTGCGAACTGGGTGGCACATTCCAGTGACAGGAGCATAACCTGAAGGAGGAAAAAAAATTTTTTTGAAATAGACAAACAAACAACAAACAAATGTTGACACTGATTTTTCTTCAATCCATTACACACTGATTTTTTTTTTAGTTTAGATAGATTAATAGACAGAAATACTTTATTACATTTATTACACTAAAAATGCTTATATAACAATAATTTACTTTGCTTAATCCAATTTGTAAATATAAATGCTGCCTTTATTAAATTTACTGATAACGTTTCTGTCTGTCTGACCTTCTGCTGCACTGACGTCACATGTTGGAGGGAGGCAGAGGAAGGCCGGAGGTAAAAAAAAAAATAAAAAGTCCTTTATATCATGTTATATAGCTGCCAAAAAGACTCAAGGTCTGAAAATGCTGTGTGTATAAAGCATTTGTTTTGTAAAATAAAATAAAAACAAATAAGCTTGATTTCAAAGCTTTCAAAGCTAATAATTAGCATTTAGCCTGTCTAACAGACCTGCATAAGAGACAAGCAGCTGCTTCTCGCCCTTCGTCCCCTCAGACAAAAACAGTCAGAAATGCCGAGCACTTCCTCCCAGGATGCTGACTGGATGGATTAGTTCTGCTGAGTTTCTGATTTCACATCTCACCCGTTGCCTTGGATACCAAAGTTGCTGCTGAGGTTAAAATGTAATTATTTAAAAACAGCCCTCACCTCCATCATCTCACACAAAAAAACATTTCCTCTGCCTGCTTTCAGGTGGGCTCTGTGTGAGTAGGACAGATCTGTCTATGTGCTTTTCCAATGTTACATTTGAGATTATACATGTGATGATGAGCGCAGGAAAGACGGGCAGGGGGCGCACACACAGCGGGAGGTTCAGCACAGGCCGAGTCGTTCCTATTATCAGCTCATGATTATCCAACAACTTCCTGCACGTTGGTGCGTCAGACCATAATAACTGAAGATATTGAAGCTCTGTCAGGCCTGACGAGCTTCCCAGCTGTGCCAAGATGTGAATAAACATGCACTTCCTGGTGTTCTGTCAGGTTATTCTGACAGGAACACGTCCCCTTCAGCTGACCAGAGATTAACCACAAGGTGGACCCGGCTCTGCCAGGATATCAGCGAGTATATGCTACTAATATGCATCTGGCACATTGCCACATATGATGGCCTGTCCAAGTGCTGAAATATGTTCATTGTTATATCTTATAAACTCTACAGCATCCCGGCTCTGTTCTCAGTGAGAGCTCACTGGGGAGACACAGAGGGAGCATCTGAGGTGTTTGAACCACCTTAACTGAACAGCTGTATTAACACTTTCAAACTCAAACTAATTTAAATTAAATGAGGTAAAAGCATAAATGACCCTGTTCTGTAGCAGCCAGGAGGGAAACAAACACTTAGAGGAGCATGAGCGTGTAATTGTAGTTGGGGGCGGCAGTAGCTCAGTCCATAAGGCATTGGGCTGGGAAGCGGAGGGCCGCCGGTTCGAGTCCAGCCCTGGACCAAGACACGTGGAGGTGGACTGGTGTGGTGTGTGTATGCATGAACAAAAATGTATAGGAGTGGTTTAAATTTCCCTCAAAGGGATCAACACAGTATCTTAAAATTAAAAAAAAAAAATTACCCTGAGAATTAGAGAGGTGCACTTTGCCTATTTAACTACTCCACTTTCAGTCCAGCTGCCAAAATTCAGATTACAGAAACTGATGAAGCTCTCCAGAAAATTCATATCAGCAGTCGTGTCCTTTAGAGGATGCAGAAATGAAATGGAGGTGCATTAGTGTAACATGTCGAGCGATCCATCACAAGGCCAACAGGGATGCTGCCACTGGACTGCCGTGGTTTGTCCCGGACAGCAGTGGTAGGAACACACAGTTTCCTGCAAAGCTGTAGGCTCACTTAAAAAAAAAAAGAAAAATCAAGTCCAACCAGCTGAATGAGGATGTGACATGTTCAAAATACAGATTTATGGGCTGGTAGCACTAAAAAATGAGATAAAGGCAGGAGAAGAAAGAGCTGAAGTGAAAACCAACAACAAACGCTCCCTGATGATCCTGGCTGTCAAGGTGAAATATTTCCTCCTCCTCTGAACATAAGAGCTCATGCAGAATTTGTACTGGCTTATTCCATCACTCAGTTTGCTTATATTTAATTAGGTGTCCAGAGCTTTGATCTTAGGGATTACAAAGATATTGAGTGAGATGGAAAGGGATCAACCTTTACCTCCAGCAGGGTCGGAAACAAACAAAGGCTTTGTGGAAAGTTCAGAAAAACTGAGATATGTGAAGCCACAACTTCTCCATAAAAACACAAAAATAGTGTTTAATCAGATGCATAAGTGTAGAGAGGAGTTTCAGGCTTCAGCTGCCTGCAGCGACACCAAAAAGAGAAGATAACACTTCAGGTTCATTTTCTTGACTTTTTCCTGCACTTAAGAAAATGACCTCCATCATTTCAAAACATACTTTATTGTCTGCCTTACTTTAAATAGCTCCGCTGAAGCTGCTCATGCAGTCCTGAGCTGGTGAGAAGACCAAGACAGGCTGTCTGCATTGTGTGTGAGCACAGAAAGTCTGACGCTAATTAAGACAAAAGGCTTCAAAAATGCAAGATCACCGTCTTGTTAAAGAAGCGCACCTCATGCGGATGGGCTTTGTTTGTTCCTTTGGTGTTTGACCATCAACCTATGAACCAATCCGGCCAGTTGCTTTGTTTAGTTCGCCTCTGAAAATGAATCAATTTCAAAACATGTCACAGTCAAACAGGAAAGGTTAATGACCTTGACTTTAAACACACTGAAGAAACCTGAAGGGACCCAGTATGGGAACATGAAAACAGCTCCCGTTTCTGTGTGTGTGTGTGTTAGGTGGACAATAAGACACTTAAAACTCAACGTTGGACGACAACACACATACTACACAACAAGTTGCACTCTCTCTTGGTTGCTATTGTTCACTAAAACAGGAAGTGCTTCACGATGCCATTCAATGAAAGAAACTCACCCCTGCTCTAGCGGTGAGGCAGCATGAACTGGGCTCATGATGACCTCTGTGTAATGTATAAACCAGGCTGCATGGAGAGACTGCACAGAGGGTTTGTTGATGCTTATGAATGTGTCCAGGTGAGCAAATAAATGACATTGAAATATCTAGGTTACTACCTGGATGCAACAAACAGAGCTCCCCACAGCAACTAGACCCCTAAAATACAGAGTCTCCGGTCTTTATTTAGAGCACATCTGACATGCTGAGCTGTCACTCACGCTTCAATTCTTTTTTCATGCCAGGCCTAGTGGGAAGAAAATAAATTTAATGAAACCTCAGTCCTTATGCAGTCCTCCACTCTCTATTGTGAAGTGAAGATGAAAGACACAGATAAAAGGTTTTGTCTCTACGGAAAGTACAGTACGGCGCTGCTTCACTCGCTGCAGTGTGCACGCATGCGCTGATTGCTAATTAGACTATCAGTGGGAGTTCAGTCACTGAGGCACTTCACACCATCAGCAAGAGGAGAACATCCATAAACTAAGAGCAAGTCTGAAATATGAAGGAAACAAAGAACTGCAGTCCCCCCTGTGGCCTCTAGGGGCTGGCTCCATGTTAAAATGTGTAACTTTACATCAGAAATAAACAAGTTAATAGCTACAGATACAAAAACTTTTGGTTTGGTCTCTATTGATAAGGTCCCTTTTTATTAATTTCATTTCATTTTAAGTGACCGCTTTGAGTGACATGTGGTTGCAGACTGTGAGCTTCCTGTTTCCTTCAAACTGCACTGCACAGTGTCTGTCTTCCAAAAGAAAAATATCGGAAACATCCTGACTCCTAATATCAACGTAATAGTGACCTTCATAAATGGTATCAGAAATGCAAGCCCTGTGCCACACGCCTGTGGACTGGGGGGCAGACTCCATGTCCAGGGTCACGCATATGAAAATGAGTCTGCCTCTGGGCCCCTATATTACATAATGTGTCAACAGATTATATAATGCGTCAGTTTTCAAATGTAGTTAAGATGACATGGTGACACCACAGCGCATGTATGAGTGGCAGCAGCAGCTGTTCCTGCTTAGTACGACTGTCACGGTTCATGACTGACTGGTTGCTGGATGTCAACAGTGGTGGGTTCTTAACCAATATGAGCCCATCAGACTCACAGGTGGGGTGTGAGGTGAGGGGAGGATCCCACAGCATCAAGACAGGGGGAAGAGTCAGGACTGGACTGGATGGTTAGATTCCCATCACTGTTTATATAACCCCCAGCTACATGTTAATTCTCTCTGTAATGTGCTGTAGCTGCTACAGCCAGGGGGCGTAGTGCTAATTAATTCCCCTGTACAACAACAAATCTATACAGTGTGACACAGTCAACACAGCAGGAAGATAATAACACTCTTGATCTGACCTAACATGGTCAGAAGATCTTTTTGTGTGTTGCCAGATGGGTGGGAGTCAGATGTGCATCTCATTCCCATGACAACCACATCAGGTCAGTCACTGCCTCATGCTGACTCTGAGTGTGCTGATGTTAGCCCATGTTAAGCCTCACCTAACCCTAACCTGATATTATTTATTTTTTCAGACTTTCTTGTTGTTTTGTTGACGTTAGCCATGAGTTTGCAGAGGCTGGTTCATTGGACAAACTTTTAATAACCTGTCACTCTCAGGAGTCCAGGGGCTCCAGCTGCAGCTGTGTTACTGTGTAAAAACAACAGCAAAGACCACCTGAAGTTTCTGATAAAAAACAATAATAACAGCCTGGTGAAGGACTGCGTGTTGCAATTATAGCTACACCAGATAACATCCAAACAAACTGCTCATCCAACATCAGGTTGACATAAAGTACAGCGACAGCATCCCAAATTTTAATTCTTTTGTCTGATTCTCATGTTCTCTGATTGCTTTAGCCACACAGCACAAACTGTCTCTAATTTACATCAAAGCAGCTAAACCTCCCTGTGATCAGAAACATCCAGATGTTCCACCTACGTAAACAGACTATGAAGTCTTGGCTCTGCAGGAATGATTGGAGGAGGGAGCTCCAGGACCTCCAACATCCTCACATCACAATTTGATTGAGCATCAGTAGGAGAGATAAAAACTCTGATCCACAGAGATCCACTCTGGAAGACCTGACACAATATCCTACACAACAGCTTTGAGTTGCAGCATTTGGGTTCCTTTTCCTGAATGATACATTTATTCACCCTGTAAGAAGGAAGCGCCTTAAGCAGTAAAAGGAAAAAACATCAAAAATGATACAGGAAGTACAGAGGAACGAGTTAATTAAAGTAAAGCACACAAACATACTGTAGATGCACTGACCTTCCACGATCTCACAGTAATTTTATCCCTTGTGATGCTGTCATGTTTGTGCTGCTTTTAACATTACACCGTTCGACACATCATTCAGGACACTTCCCCCTTGTGTCTCATTAACTCAGGACGTTTTGTTGTGCAGACGACACACAGCAGCAACAACAGGCTGCAACAGCTTCCTGACAGAAAGTAAGCAACAGTCAGTGCTCCTCAATCCTGGCAGTGAAAGGCTCACGGTCCTGCTTCTCACACATGGACTACTTGAATCAAAAGGAGACTACAGAATGCTGCAAAACTCGTATGCAGGAGACAGATTTTATGTACGGACAACAGAGCACCTAACCCATCAAACACACAGCACTCAGAGCTACTGATGTGGTTCAGTCATGTGCTTGAATCTTGAATAAAAGAAAAAAATGCTCCCAGCCTGTTTTTACACATCAGCCCCATGTCCTTGCTTGTCTTTCTGTTTGTTTCTTGCATTTTGTTTTCAATAAAAACTAAAAACCTGTCATGTTGTAGGTGGAAGGTGTGACACAGACTTCCTGTTCCTGTTCATGTTGTTCTTTAAAGACATATCTCTACAATAATTTGATTGCACTTCACCACTGCAGCGCTGAAGCTCTGGTTCCCTGAATTTACCCCCCTTGGTGTGCAAATGAGATGTGCTGTGTGTTTTAGGGTTAGTTTTCAAATGATCATTCTGAACAAAAAAAGCTTAACACAGGAGTTTTTTGAGAACTTCCTGAACAGAGTCAGTATATTCTTCTCTATTCTTAAAGGATGCATGTATAGAAAACCCATTTCACTGTACAATTGTACTACAGTATGTATAACTGTGCATGTGACAAACAAACCTCTTTGAATCTTGAATCTATACGCAGGACAAACCATCCCCACCTCAGTTATGTCTCTGTAATGTAAAACATGTCTGCTGTCTTCTTGTCAGCTACAGCCCATCAATTAATCAGCCAATTTGGGAAAAAAAACAGACATGTAAAGACTGTACAGGCGGCCAAAAGGGGGAAATAAAAATGGTACAAATGGAGCTGAAAGAGTCAGTTAGGTGAGTTAGCAGCTCAAAATAAAAAGTGGAAACCAACAGTTAATGTCTGTCAGACTGACTTTTGTCTGCAACAAAAAAAAATAAGGAGAGCTGCCAAATATGAAGCAGAAAAGGCTTTGGTTTGGAGAAGTGGTCATGCTGTGTGTAATCGCTATAGTGAGGAAGTGGATGTTCAGACCCTGTGCTGTTCTGTCAATCACCAGTGGCACAGAGTGCTGTTAAAGCTCCATTTAAATGCAATCAGGGAAATAATGACAGAATCCGGAAAGGAGAGCCGTGACATGTCACAGGAATTCAGCTTTTAACATCAAGTCCTAATCTACTGTACCGTTTGTTTCAGACATGATGGCTGTGCTGCATTCTGATGAGGAACCTCTTGTAACTGTATTCACATTAGCCAGACATTACAGCTCAAAATGCTGCAGGCAGCAGAAGACGCAGGTCCTTCAGGGGGCCTTACCCTGCATCCCTGTGGGGCCGAAGCCTTGGCGAGTGAGGAAAATTGCATGGTCGTGGTGTTCGGCATGATCAGGGTCGCCTTTCTGCTGCACAAAGGCCCAACGGCACACGTTCTCCAGACTCCGTGATGGGTTGCCTCTTTCAATGAGGCTGATGGACTGAGAGGAGAGAGAGAGAGAGAGAGAGAAACACAGCTGAAGCTTGCAAATGAACTCGTGAGCGGTCCGTTTCAGCACAAGTATGAAATGAATTCATACTGAACACACAGAGCAGTTTGTGGCTTGATGGAAAATGAACAGCAATCCAAGAAGACACACTGTACATCATCATGCTTAACATAGATCACTGATTGTCCATAAGGATGTTTTCTGCAGGCACAAGTGTTAAGTACGTGTGTGAGAACGGCTGACCTCTGCAATCTGCATACATTTCCCTCCCTATTTAGCATCCCCACTCCATTATTACTGCTGATGGATGTGTCGGAAGGTTCACTGACATTACCACCTCTCTAAAGAAATTATACACATATTTCTAATGCAGCAGGAGAATAAAAGGGCAATCACATGTGGATGTAAATGCATGTGTAAGTGATTTGACTGGGTTTTTGCACATAGAGGACGGCAGCATTACTGTAGTTACTGTCTTTGAATGGATGAAGACAGACTCTCTCCTGATAGAAAATGTAGGAGTTCATCTGTCTGATTTGGGGACTTTTTGGGAGAACATGCTGATGCTTGATCTAAGTGTGCTGGCACATTGTCTGAGCATCACGACAAAGGCGCAGTAAAAGGTTTCTCACATGGTTTCTCCCGTTCACAGCAGGTCAGTGAACCTGTCGCAGTAATGCCAGAAAAGCTCCCACAAAATACTGTTCAGGTCGGACCTACTGTCCACATGATCTCATCTGAAATACTGTCTCTGCTCTGATCTTATTAAATGCCTGCAGGCAGTTAGATTTGCTCTAGTTTGAGGATCTAGGAGGAAAGTTCACATAACGCTGTGAGAGGATGTCAGAGATCACATGTCAGAGATGTGATCTACTGAATTCATTATTGTGCAGAACGTCAAAAATCATCAAATAATTTTTTTGAGCAGCATTCAAACTTCTATAATCTAAATATCTAACTTTATTTCTCTGCAAAGTTTTGATTGGAATGTGATCAAACTCTTCTCACATTTGTGTGTCATCATGTTGAACAAACAAATTCTGTATTTTTGTGCATTTAAAAAAACAGTCAATTCAACAGAAACAGGCTGTGATGCTCACCTTGGCATACCCCAGCATGATCATCCGCACCAGGACCACGTTGATGTGGACTCCCAGAGACTCGTCGTGGTAAATCTCGTTCACCTGAGAAGAGAGAGGGAGGATGTTCCATCAGTCTGAGAGCATCATGACACGTTCCACCTCCTGTGTTGTTAAATGTTGGCTTTTCTTTTCACTCATCTGAGAAGGAGAGTGAGACACACAAACCATCATTCAGAAATCACTCCATGAATGACTGTAATCACAGACATATGGAACCAGTAGTTTATGGCCGTCTGAGAGCCAGTAAACACAGCGAGAGGGAGCGTCCTATCATCAGGGTTTTGTTCTTTTGCCATTCTGAAAGAAATCCAAATCAGCATCTAAATGAGGTTTTATGCATCCACCAGCATTCCATTAAATAAGACTGCATGAGATTTGAGAGGCAAACGCGTGTGTGATGACAAACTAGAGGCGATAATAGATGGCGAGGGATTAGAAAGCCCGATGACTGTAGGTGTGTGGTGACGCTTAGACTCCAGGTAGAAGCCTGTGATGGAGGCGTTTGTGTATTCAGACGAGGGGAAAAGAGAGATGACAGAGAGCCTGATCAACTCTCCACATGAAGTCTTTTCTATCTGCTTAAAGGAAAAGGTCAAGTTAGTGCTGTTATCCGTCAGCTCTGTTGCACATAAATGAGGTAGAAATAGAAAGGAAGATGATTTTTCGCACTGTCCTGGAGTGTGTGAATTAAAATGACACAAATGATGTAAACTAAGGATTTGAGAGACATCTCATCCTAACCATGCTTCTAATTCAACTTCTGAGAAAGATTTTCATAAAAATACAAATGCAGCACAGCCGGCACTTTTTTGCCTGTATGATTATAATATTCATGTGCTTCTCACAGTTGGAAATAGAGACAGCACATATTTTATTGACGGCTGATCTTTAAAGGCTACACTCGCCCATCACTGTGTCCTCACTGCTGCTGTTTTGCCACGAACTAATTGGCTGTAGAGTAAGAACCAATCAAATCAGTGAACAGATCAACATCTTGTCCCGCTCTCTTGGCACTGTATATTCTATGAGAAGACCTAATTAGCAACCAGGAGCATGTGGCCTGCAGCGTCACAGTGGGTCTGATTTTCTTTGGGCCACTGCTTTCTCACTGAGCTTATGTGCCTCATTGCACAATGTGTCAGCGTTCTCACACAGGGTAGAGGAGGTGGGGGTGATAATGACATGTCACACAGTCCTCAGTGCACCTTTCTACTTTACTGACTTTTCAAGTTACCAAAGGACAGCAACAGTCTGAACATGGAGGTCCAGCAGGCTGTGGTGGGGCGTGCCTGAATGGAACACACCCTGAAGATGGAAGTACCAGCAGAAGAGGCGCACAGTCAGCTTCTCCTTCAGGGAGAGCTACAAATACACCATATGTTACACAGAAGGATTCACTTACACAGCATGTGTTCACATTTTATTTCAATAAACAGCCAAAAACAGCCTCTTTGGTGGATCAGATTGGTCCTGATGTGAGCATCAGTTAAAATGACCTCAGCCTCCGTACGTCATTTGTTGTCTGCATTGTCTATTTTTTACATGTTTTTTTGAGTGACTTTTGTTTCTTAAAGGGAAGAACATGCTAACAAAACACACAGCTGGGTTGGTTTAGATGCATTTTTATCTGAAGATGCTATTCAGCGATATTTTAATTCACGTTTTGCCTTGATTTAACAATTATTCCTGGCTAAGCTTCAGTTTTAAGAAAAAAACGTGATTCTTATAGCAGGTTGTGCATTTGTTTACATGTCAGTGTGTGTCCTTCTCGTCTCATTCCTCTGCTGAAAAGATGCTATCAGACTGCAAACTGACGACAGTTAGAGCTGTAATGTCTGGAGATGGGGGGGGGGGGGGGGGGGGTTTTCAGGACAAAAAATTTTAGTGTGAGGATTTTACGGTGGCCAGAGGGCCGTTAAATACAGAGGCC
>JAVQJX010010852.1:0-11988 GCA_036025115.1 Ambassis agassizii | reverse complement strand
CTGAAAAGGGGAAGAAAAGCTATTTTGTATGACTGAACACAGTTAAAATTGACTTTCATTGCTGGCTAGATCAATAAATTCCAGAATAGCACCCATAAGGGAGTTCCTGTAATACTTGAGGTCTGATTGTAAGTGCTTCTCTGGCAAGCAGCGATTGACAGACCACCAGAGCCAATGAAAAGGAAATGTGGCATTAGGAATTCAGCTTGTAGTTCAGTTCAGGCTATTTTCACCAGCTCTAACCCCCTGCTCGCTCTGCTCCTCACCATCCCTGCAGGAGATCTCTTCACCTTTCCTCTTACTAGCCGCAAAGCTATTCTCACACTTTCATCTCTTTTTGTCTCAGCAGGATGGACGGACGCTTGGGAAAGCTGACAGAGGAGAACAAACCTGACTAGACGAACTAGTCATCTTAGCCCCTTCCACCCCCCACCCCTTCCACTGTCTTCCCCCTACACACCCCTTTGTCACTCTTCCACTTTTCCCTGTCATCTTTTCATCTCTTCCCACCTCTCATCTACCCCCTCCCTCTCTTGCTGTCTCTCTTCTCCCCCGCGCTCCTGCTTTCTTTCTCTGTAACACTCATGGCTTGGCTGCAGGCAGTGCTGCAGTATTGGAAGCAGCATGGGGCTCGGGGAGTCATCTGGTACTAAGCAGTGCTAAGCCCAGCTCCCGAAAAGCATCTTAGCACACTGGTCTGGAAAGGTTTACAAAGAAAATCACTTGGCCTCATACACCTCCAGTCAGAAGGTCTGAGGTGACAGAACTAATTAAGATTTCATCGAAGAGGATTATGGGGTTAAGTTGGACTGTATACTAATTTGGCAGAGGATCCAACATGTAATGTACATGTTGGATACTCTGCCAAATTAGTATACTAATTAGTATACTAAATTAGTATACTAATTTGGCTGAGGTTCAAGAACCAGCAGGTAAAATATTTGAAGATTTGATGCTTTGCTCATATATTAAGGCATAGCTGGACTTTATTTGTTGACAAACATATGGCAGATAATTATGAAACAAAATCAGATACATAATGCTGAAATGTATAATCCTCTTACAAAAAAAAGTAGGCGTCTTTTGCCTGCAGATGATGTCTCATTCACATGTGCAAGGCCACATCAGCACCTTCCTCCACCAGAAATACATCCAACCTGTGCCTAGATGTGTCCACTGGGTGGTAAGATCTGTGTCTAACATAATTAGACCTTTACTTTAGAGTCACTCAAAAGATTTTTTTAACTGTTGTTCTCTGCTATTAAAAAGTAGCCTGTATGTACTTGGACCCATATGGATCTGCAACAGAAGGCTTCATCTGTTAGCTTACAGCTATCACAGAGCTAATTAGGTTTTCTCAGATAAGGTCAATCCATTCAGACTGTTTGTGTCACTGTGATTACAATACTTACAAACACTTCGACACCTTATTTAACTAGACTCAGACAGACAAGATGTAGTTGAATACATTATTCTGTACTTCATATTTGAAGAATTCTTACAGTTTGTTGATAACTGCATCGCTTTGTTTTCCACAGAAACATTTATTTGATTTAAATCCACTGAACCGCATTAGAACTGATGAGGCAGCCAAAAACCTTCATGACATCCACTGAAATGATTAACATATTAGCTTATGTGAAATTTCATCAAACATGACCAGGCTGTAGTGCACAGGCGTCAAAGTTATTTGAAATGGAATGGTGTAGTTATAAGACGTGTAGCTTTGTAATGATATCCCAGATTGTTTGAGACATGTTATAATATTATGTTATTGAATTTCCCTCTGGGATTAATAAATTCATTTATAAATAAACTTTGTTGCACACTTTCTTGTAGTAAATAGCAAAACAAGATTGTTTTTTCCCCCATTCGGGTTAAATAGTCAACTAGGCTGCATTATAAAAATATATCTAACAATAAACTGAAATAAATAAAGAGACAAAGGAGTATTGTTTTCATCATAGTTTGTTTTCTCCAGCTAGCTAAACTCTAAAATATATTGTCTTATACTACTTGTTGTACAACTACTAGTTGCTTTAAGTAGCCATTCCATCATCTTCATTTTTTTTTCAGTTTGTTGTAGTTTTTTTGTCTTTCTCAGCCACCATAGCCTACTTCCTGTTTCTGTTGCTTTGGTGGGCGTGGCTTATGTGATCCTTAACAAGCTGTTAACCTACTTGGTGGTCTATGCTTGTCAAGTAATAGCCTCACCTGTTAGTTTAAAACACTTTTTTTATCACCACAGAGAGGACTAGCTCTTCGTATAGCGATGGATACTTCCAAACAAAGAGAGAAGAAACACCTGTTTTAAGGTAAGACAGCTAGCATGTTATTGTTAATGGCTGGTTAAATGAGCAACTAAAGTTTGCTAGGACAGCTGACTTCTAAGTCAGTGTTCAGATACTCAAAATATTGCTGCTTCTGTGCACTTTGTGTAGCCAACCTGTAAGCAAACAGTAAGCTAAAACGCTTCCTTTTTACTCCTAAAAAGTAGTAATACTTTTGAAGATCTTCAAAAGTAGTAATACTTTTCTTCTCTCAGAAAAGTATATTGGCTACAGGTACATTTCAGTAAATTAGAATATTGTGAAAAGGTGGGTGTTTCTTTTGCATGAAATGACTGCATCAATGCCATGAGGGCAATCAGACTGTGGCCCTGCTGAGGGTTATGGAAGCACAGGTTGCTTTGATAAGTGGCCTTTAGCTCATCTGCATCTTGGGTCTGATGTCTTTGATTTTTCTCTCAACAGTACCCCATAGATTATTAATGGGGTTCAGGTCCTGTGAGTTTGCCGCTGAAAGTGAGTACTACAAAAGTGAGCAATAGTCAAGTTCGTTTTCTCTATAGTCCAGTTAAGATGCTTCTGACATTGTCTCTGGTTTAAGGGTGGCTTCACATGAGGAATGTGACAACTGAAGCCAATTTCCTTGATGCATCTGTGTGTCTGTGTGATGCCCAGACTCCAGCCTCAGACCACTTCTTGTGACGTCCCCCCCCACACACACACACACATTTTTGAATGGGTTTTGCTTGACAGTCCTTTAAAGTCTGTAGTTATCGTGTGTTGCTTGTGCATCTTTTTCTACTGCATTTTACACTTCCACCTGTTTTGTGATTTTTCCCTCCTCATGGAAGGTGTGAATGACAGGTGTCAAGTCAGCAGACTTCCCCAGGTGTTTTAAATTATTTCGCTGACTAGAGTGTAACACCATTAGTTCATTTTGGGGTTTTCATTTACTGTATGCCCCATCATTACAATATAAAGAAATTATTTCAGAGAACTATTGAAATAAATAAACTTTTTGTTTGTTTGTTTGTTTTAAGTACAGGGAAAATATTTTAACACCTATCAACAAGTCCTGCCCCCTATAGAGATCTGGCTAAGCCAGAATGTAATATAATCTAAATGTAATATAATCTTAAACTGTCAACTCTTAAACAGAAGCAAAATACCTAAAAAAATAGAGAGAGACTCCTGCTTTCAAAAGCAACTGAAACAAAGTGTCCTTTGGTTGCTTAGCCTGCACAGATATATAAAAGACTGTAGCATTCACAGATAAGACACAGCATATGAATGTAAGGTTCAGGGTTGCTGTCAGGCAGATTTGCTATGCTGATCTAACTGATTTTAGTGTCCTGTTAATACAGACATATTGGAGGGTGGTACTGAATGTTCTACTGCTTTTAGAAAGAAGTAGAAAAAATATTCTTGCCCTTTTAATATACATCTGTTGAAGTTCTGGTGAGTGTTACATTCTAAAGCTACTTTATTGAATTATATGTGTTGGAGACCTTGAATCATTCTGTTCCTCATACAGAGAGTGTGTGCACAATGTCATAAATACACACAGCAGAGCAATGCAGGCCAAGGCAGGGCAAAGGAGAATGTTGTTAGCAACGGCTTCACTGCACCAGACAAGGTCAAGGCACTGAGGGTCTGTATGTGTCGCATTGATTATCAGATACGCATTGCAGCAGCATAGTCGACCAGCCTAACAGTCTTGTAGACTGCAAACTACACAAATAGAGACAGACAGGAGAAACGCTGCTTAGTACTTAGCAGACAGGTGTGGCTGTCAAATACTTTGTGTAGAGACAGTAAGTCTGACAGGCACAATGCAAGTAAGGCAAACTAAACACAGGGCAGGTAGACAATTCTCCCTCACCATAAAGAAAGTGTGGACAGAGAGGTAGGCAGGTAGTCATTCTGACAGGTGGGTTGTTGGCAGACTGTAGACATGTAGAGAAGGTATAAACGGCACACTGGAAATTGCTTTGGAGGGTTGGAGATAATAAACTGTGCTAGCTGGAATAAAGAAAGAAGGCTTAGATTGTAAAAGACAGCGATCAAACTGTAGCATGGGTTAGAGTGTATTGAGTGTGTTTGGTGTGGGAGGTGGGGGCACAGGTAAATTGGTTTTAACTAGACAGAATGAAGTGGTTGTTTTTGTAGATACACCACTATATCCATTTTTCCTCTAACTGCATTAATGACCGACTGACTTTTCTCTGCTTTCACATATTTTAAGCACAGTCATAATAGGCACCTTAGTGATTACAAGTATTACACACACATACTGAATAAAGTAAAAATTGGGAAAATGACACGGTAATGGCCCTAGTGGATGTGGTGTCTATCTGGGTGCTTCACAGCAGCTTGTTTGCCTCTGTCTGTCCTTGATTGGAAGCCAGAAGTATTCAGAATAAATTGGCTATATGTCTAATCTCAATGGTTGGACTATTTAACCATGTGTCAGTTTTTAACAGTAAATTCTGAGATTCTTGAGATAGGTTTTAGTAATGAGGACAGTCCAAACTTTCATTGTTCCTCTTGGCAGCATTTGAATATGTACTAATAATAGTATGTCCACCTGAACAAGAACTGGGATAGATCTGTGCTGTTTGTAGATTGGTTCTGCTAAGATTAACACAGATTTTTTTGAAGTGTCTGACAAAAAGACAACTTTCCTGGTGCCTTTGCAAATTATGGACCAAATATGAACAAAGTCTGTGGTTTATGCAAAAAGCTTGCTTTAAAATGCATAAGCGGAGAGCTAGACATAAACTGATAAATAAATGAAATTAAATTAAAGCAGGTCCATTGTGCTTCTTCTTTCTCTTTGTTGTCTGATGTACTGTGGCTAACAGGTTTCAATGCATCTTTGACATCAACATGGTGTTATTTTACTTGGCATCCCTGGAGTGTACCAGTGTCTACTATAAGAAAGAAAAAGTTGCCAAAATATGGTTTGTCTGTGAAGGTTCTCAGTCATCCAGGTCATTTTCATTCAAAGGAGTTGAATCAAGGCATCTGGACTTGTCGAGTTTTCTTGAAGACGTTTCACTGCTTATCCAAGCAGCTTCATCAGTTCTAAAGTAACTTTGGTGAGGAAACAATATATCCTGCATCTATGTGTTCATGTGGAATTCTAAGAATGTACAGTATTTGCAATAAGGTCAGTGTTATGCAACAGTTTGTTTCAATTTCTTGAATATAGGATTGTGGGTTTTTTTTTATCTTGGTTGCAAAAGTTCCCACATGATAAATATTAAAACAAATATATTTGCTTTTACTTTAATGTGAATTTATCATGACTGCAGAAGAAAACTGCTGCCCTTTAAGATGCACTGAGCAGTTCATTTTTTTTGTCAGGGTTCAAATGACACTTGGATTGATTGGTTTGATATTCACATACTGTACTGTATTATGAAAAACAGTAACACAACAGCAGTCTCATATTTAGAGCTCTGTGCAGCTCATTTAGCACCAAGCAACACCCACAGCTGAATTAGATCTTGCAGTCTCATGTGTACTGTATTTCTGAATGTTTTTTCAAGTCACTTATCTGAGTCTTGCTAAAGGCTGTTTTCCACAGTCTACCACACAATCACACAGACTATACCACAGACCTGCCCGTCTATCTGTAGGCCTGATGTGCACAGTACTACAGAGCAGGAAGATGTGGAGTGAAAAGTTATTTAAAAAACAACATTTCACAGCTCAGATGAGATGACCAGAAGTGAAAACCAGCTATCTGAGTGACTGTGACACAGGTTTTATATATGTCTCCTTGTTACACAGTGACAACTACTATACTGTAAAATAAATAAATAAATAAATACATAAATAAAAACTTAGGAATCTGACTCATCATAGGAAAAAAGTCTTCTGATGCTGACAGGGCTTTAAAGATTCAGGTTAGCAGATTTAGGCAAAAAGCAAAATGACAAGCAAATTACAAGACTGACAGCTTTGTGACAGAGAATCAAAGGGAGGCTGATAATGGTCATCAAGCAAACATGTCAGTCAAATCCAAAATATGAAGGAGCCAATCATGCTGTCATGGTTGCTATCAGTTAAGCAGGAGAACCTGGTGCTTGCGGGTAAAAATTAGTTCAATGCATTTCATTTTAAAATTGTATTTTTGGTTGCAGAGATATATTAACATATTACTTCTTGCCCCGGTAGCCAGCAGCAAATGAAACGTTTTTGTTTACATTTACATGTTTCTTTATCATGGGTTAGTATTTGAATATTAATATTCAGATCACATTTTAATCAGCATGAAAGTGTAAACAGGACAAAATCATGTTCAGTAGATTCAGCATACCTGCTAACATAACTGATTTTCTTCCATATTCAAATAATATCTCCAATTTGTTGTTGTTGTTTTTTTTTTCAGAAAGCATCAATCACCATATTGACATCTGTAAATGATCTTTAACATTGAGTGAAAACAAAGTAGCACCATCACTTACACTTAAAAAGTCATGGTTTGGCTCTTTACACCCAGTGTATCTGAATGCATAAGAGGAAGTGACTATGACTGTTGCATGTTTGGTCTTATGATGTTTATTTGTGATGCTAAGGTAATGACATTGTCAGGACAAGCTGATTAACCGGCACATTAAAAACTGACTCTGAAGGGCTACATTTCATTTTGACCCAATGTTAACTTTTGTTTTTAATCACAGCTGGATTTGGCATAAAAACAGGGTAAGGGTTAGCTAAAAATCATCTTGAAACATTACTCCATCCAACCTTGTATTGTGCTTTTTTTGTGAAGATGGAATTAAACAATTTTAGTCCACTGCTCATCCTAGCAGCCTGCTAACCAATAACACAATTCTGTGGATGTATACTCAGCACCTCTTTGCACAGGTAAGTTTAGCTATATATATATATATATAGGAGAGAAGGCAACAATGCGTTACAGGCAACAGAGAAGGGAACTTTTAAGGTAGTTTACATGATGACATTTTGTGCTACACAAAGGTAATGCTGATTGATGTGTTGTCACAACATTTTTAATACGATAATGTTCTCAGCCTCATTTGGAGTAAAAGTAATTTGTGGGTGTAAATGACTATTCTGCACAGTAATTATGTCAAAATACCCTCATGTGGTTCCATCAGTTCTCACTGGCTTGCTTGCTTGCTAGGTGCTAATAGTATAACCCTCTCCTGTACTTTGTGTCCACAGCAACCCAGTGGGAGGAAATGGGAGAGAGTTTGTTGCTAAGAAAAATCTAAATGACAAGTTATTCTCTGAAAAGGTCACAATTACTTAGAATCACAGCAGCATGAAGGAGTAGAGCAATTTTCCATGGTAAACTTGATAGCCCATTACATTTGGTAGAGGCAGCAGGCAGCAATTTATAATATTGTGCAAGCTGCCAAGAGCAGCCTAAGTCTGTCTAAAAGTAACAGGTGTGTGAGTTAGATGTGTTGAGCTGAAAGCAGCTTGTGTTCGTTTCCTGCCGCAGCAGATGGAGAGCGGCTTTCTCTGAGTTAGCCGGGTCATATGCAAGCATGAATATACAGATGACAGTGAGGAAGCAGAGAATTGGAGTAACCTGTTTTAGGCCTATTTCATGTAAACATCCCTATTTATTGGACAGTTTGAACATTAAAATCTGGTCACGAATACAATGAGTAATCGGGCTTTAAGTGCAGCTGGCAAGATTTCTGATCATTAATTTAAGTTATGGCGTGATGCTGTAGTGGTAATTGCAGTATAATGGGCCATCAATGTAAATGTAGATGTTGGCAATAGTTGTCTGGCAAAAAATACACAACAAGAGAGTAGGTTCTATATTACTTCTAATAAAAATGTTTTTGTTTTTTTTCCCCTCTGGTTCAAGTGTGTACTTTCATTTACTTTCATCTCTCATCTCTCTCTCTCTTTCATCATCTACATCATTACTTTCACTTTGAATGAAAATGACCTGGATGACTGAGAACCTTCACAGATATACTTTCATTTAAATTAATTTTTCTCAATTCTGTCAACAAGATTAGAAGTTGAGGTTACACTAATTTAATCAGCAAAGAAAATGGTAGTGACTGCCTCCCTGTAGATTTTTCAAGGTTTGACTGTGCACTCGTGATTCATTAGGTCACTCTCTTTAGCCCAGTCTTTAGCAACACACTAGGCAGCTGGTGTACGTGTCTCAATTAAAAAACCAAACAGTCCATTTATATGAGAAGCAACACAACCAGTATGAGAAATAATTTAACACTGTGAGCAATGTTCTGCATGAGTGAAAGGGTACTGCGGGCCCTACATCCTTATCTCATTGGTATGCATAAAATAAGATATGGCCCTGCCACTATCCTCTTCTTCACCTTAGCATTAATTGTTAGCAGCGGTAATGACTCTGACCTTCACTAGTGAGTTTTCTAAGTATATTATGTGCACCTCCACTACACCTGTGCTGCAGCAGGCACTGCTTGTTAATGGCAATACCAAAAATACAAATAGAGCCTTAATTCTTAACTTTTTTAAACTGTTCTCAAAGTTACACCGGAAGGTTTCAACCTCAAACTTTTTGACTGAACTGCACCACATTACGCATTAAAAACAACAAAATAAAAAACATCAAAGCATCTTGAGATTCGTTGAGATAAAGTGACACAAGTTTACCTGCACAGAATATGAGACAAGTTGGACAGCTGGTACAGAAAAGTAGATGACCTCACTGTGCCATCTTTAGGCTTCTTGAGGATTTAAAGCCTGTTTAGTGGTTCAGAGAATCATCATCTTGGCAGTGCCTGAGCCCACCTTACTCCTGGAGTGAGCTCTTTTTTTATGTTTTCATGTTGCCTCAGTTTTTCAGCTCAGATGTTGTCAGTTGTGTTAAGATCAGATGTCTTCAGTCAGTAATTACTGCAAAGCTGTTGTTCTTGCTTCCCACTCAAAATAAAGAACACATACTGTACTATAAGTGTGATGGAAAAACCTGATGTTTCCCTTGAGGAATATAGAGGGCATCATAATGTGAGAAATGGATGATTCTCACTGCAAACATCTGGATCCCAATAAAGCTAAATACAATGCATGACATAAAACAATGTTTTCTGCTTGGTTCTTATGCTTTAGTGAAATCTGTTTGCTTATTTCTATTTGTTTAATATAGCCTGTCATCACCAGGAAAACAACATGCTGTTATTTTCAGTCCTTGCAAAAGAACAAACTGTGTAGGTATCCTCTTCCTGTGTTACTGGGAATGGGGCTCATTTGCTGAAAATAGCAATGGCAGGAACAGCTTTCCTCATAAAATGTGTTTAATCTTATAAATAAATGTGTTTTAACCCAAATCATGATATTTATTTAAACTTGTGTGTTTTAACTCCTAAGCTTAACCCATTCAATGTTCTTATGCAGACCATTGTGGATATTTCAGTACCATGATCAGATCATGCTGGACTATATGCCCTTCTGGCCGTCTGATGTAAATGCAATGAGCAGTGTAATTATAGACGATTGTGGCTTTTATTGATAAGATTGTTTGAGTTAAAATGAAAAACGCCAGCATCTTCGTTTGGGAGCATACTATGACAATTGCTGCAGGTACCCTGGTGAGTGTTTTTAATGGCAAAGAAATTAATTTGTGTACTATTGATTTAATGCCAACTGACCCGAGCTCTGTAATGACAGTGATTCAATTCAATTTTATTTATAGCGCCTCAAAATTGTATCAAGGTGGTTTGCACAAGCCCAGAACCTGAATGTTTGGATGGGTCCATTATGTCATTGTGTCCTTGAAAAGGACTTTTCAATCCAATCCAATGACTGTATACTGTGGTGGAATTAAGCACACACCAAGGAATGCTGTACGTTTGTAAGTACACAAGATAAGCATCAATAATATGATATTTTGCTTTCCAATGGTAATTGGTAAACATTTACTCAATATGCATGTGTGCCTGTGTGAAAGAGGAACGGAGGAGAATGTGCATAACATCAGGAAGTTATTTGGTTTGTTGAACAGGTGTCGGGTTTGAATAAAAATGTAATGCTCATTTGCAAACATAATTCAATGTGAAATGCAGTAAGGTTTTTTTTTATAGAAGTTATATAACTCTTTAGTAAATAAACCAAACTGGATCAGCTGGATTTTCTATGACGAATCGCTTATTCACCAAATCATCACATAAACAGCTTTGCCTTATACTCTGTATGACCGTACAATGAGAAAATATCAACTTGCCACCAACGTTACCCTCGGGCTGCATTATCAATCCTCTTAACACGATGTGAGATTGAGCTCTCTGTCATGGCACATTCATATAGGTGCAGCAGCACGGCACATCTCCACAGTGGAGCAGATAACAATCATCAGCTATCACAGCTCATTCAGGCCTTGCATCAATGTCAGAGGCAGCCTTTTTTCAAGATGTTAGCGATTAGCATGAGTTGGCCTCATTGCTAATGACATTTCTGAGCGTACTCCAATGACAATGCTCAATACTGCAAGCATTAGCATTCCAGCCACACTGAGCTGGGTCAGAGGTGGCAGGCAGACAGGCAAGTGATGTCTGACAGCATGCCAAAAGCAGCACAGCTGTCCACTTTCCTGAAGACCACAAATGGGCCCCCCGTCACCCCCAGAGTCATGGTGCAGTCTCACCCTGTGATACACAGGTTTCTGCTGACTCACCCGCTGCATACAGTGGCCATAAGCAGACTATGATGAAGTAAGCTGGCAGGTTCCCTCTTCCATCTGAGCTATTTCCTCTGCAGATACAGAAACCAAATATGTGAGGGGAGTAAGGAGACATAAGCAGGAAGTATGGTAGAGAGTGGGCAGCAGGAAAAAACAGTAGTGGTACTTTCTTATAACAGGAATGGCTTTCTGAAAGAAAAAAAATGTTTTTTTTTCTTTGATGTAACAACACAATAGGAGTGAAGACAGAAAAATCGTCAAGGAATGACACATTTAAGGAACGCTAGCCAGCCTGTTTCTCTTAATATCCCTGTCATATCATGTCATAAAGTTTCCTTGAAAAATGCTTTTTTTCTTTTGTTTTCTGGACATAATGCCATAATAATAATAATTGCTAAACAGTCACAGTAACAGATGCTGACAGGTAAGTTGACAGATGGCTTTTTAAAGTCCACTGAGCTTAGTAAAATAAATAATACTGCATCATGGCAGAGATTAGGTGCGACTGTTTTCAGCACCATCACTGTAAGCCTAACCATTAGCATTTGTTTTCAGCGCTAAGACAGAAATCCACACTGGCTGCAAGCCCATCAGTGAGGCTTTTAACCCCAAACAGGTGCTAGTGATGCTGCTTTTGATGTTGAGTCAGAGAGAGATGATCTTTGTGGTAAACAGTAGATATTGTAATACTTCGCACCAGTATACACCCTCCTGTTGTAAAAAAAAAATGAAAAAACTGAACACCGTGTCCTTTAAAACTGACCTTCAATGTGTACGTGCGTGTGTGGGAGGGGTTGTGGGTGGATGGTTGAAGGGGTGGGGGGCTGGTACTCAAAATGGTAATCACACATCTCATTGCATGTATAATGAATCACTGAGAGTGAAATAGGCAGTCTAAACAACAGGCACATTTTAATTTTTACAGCTTTGAGGGGAAAAAATGGATTGTGTGTTTACATTTGATCATGTTAGGATTAAGGTTTGCCTTTTTTAGAATTTATCAGTTGACTGATCAAAATTCCTGAAAACACTAAA